>JAJDMX020000048.1:0-157313 GCA_022345685.2 Nothomitra cinnamomea | reverse complement strand
GCGAATCAGGACCACCGCTTCGTGAATATCGCCCTACTATTCGCGAAGCGGAAAATTCCTGAATCGTACGTAACAGAGGCTAACAACAAACCTCCCTAGCCAAGACATGGGCGTTAGTGCTGAAGACGCCTTTCTCTTGTTGTCCATGGCAGAGCTCCCTGACCCCTTCTGCTCGTTCCTGCTCGGCGCTTCGATATGGTGGGAGCTGGTGGACGCTGAGGCCGTTGTTAACGATAGCACCGACGCGACAGTGTCTCGGGAAGGTACCTTACTCTGGTCGCAGCGTCCCCCAATTTATCTATCTTGATATTGGCGCGCTTGCTAATCTTAATCAACAGTCCGAAGAGGCCGTGCGGCTCTGCATCACCTAGAGGTGGCGATTGACGCCGGTATTTCCGACGCCTTGTGCGAGGCATACTTGGTGCACGCAGCGCTAGCTAACTCCTATTATGTGAGCTACGCCGAGAGCAAGCCGGCAGGCTAGGGTGGATATCCTGCCTAATGTTCCACAAGGGACTGTCTGCAAATCACATGGTACTTGGTAGCTGGCTTTATGGGCGGCATAGGGCAATTTCTTGATGGATAGTTATCGTGCTGAAGACTAGGCTAGTATTTTTGAATGGGTAAGTCGTTCGATCATCCAGGCAACTCGGAATGTTGCTGGTTTCCTGCTGGAGCAGCATCATTCAAAGGGTGGACAGGATATGTTAATCCGTTGGATTAGAAAGAGAATTTGAATTTGGCTTTTTTTCCTCCTCTAGCAATTTTGGAAGATGCCCCTAGTAGCCGGGTCAACGTGGGTTGTGATAGTTGCACTTGCGCTTAGTTGAATAACATTTGGGTCGGCACTTCCAACTTAACACTCCCGCATAACCCAACACACCCACCCAAACCACCTCGCCAATAGTTTACCCTGAACGGATGCCGACCCAAAAGTTTTAAGACTGTTAACTAAATTCTAGTTAAGCGAAGCCTCACCAAATCTTCCCCTCACCGCTCTAAAATGCCCGGTCGCTCATCTTTCCATTACAGTAAACTTCGAAACCGGCTTCGCCCCAAACACTCTCTTATTAAAAATTCAGCCCCACTTGACGTGTTAATCCTTGCGCGCAGCTTTGCTGTTTTCAGCAAAGCGTGGTGCAAGGGTCAAGGTCCGATGTACCTCTACGTTCGTCGCTCGGTGTATCCCATTAATATAACCCATTTGACTCCAATTTGGTCCAATTCGAGTCTAATCTAAGCCTGAGTTATCTAGAAATAAAGTAATCACAAGGCTATCTTTTCTTCGAACTGATACGACTTTAGTATTTCCAATTAGAGTATATATATACGTAATAAACGTCCTCTCGATTCTACCTAAAGTGTAGTATAAACTCAGCCCAATCTACAGTTTCATACACCCTTCCGGCATGCGTCTTATGGATACGAAAATCTCTACTAGTATGATAAGGCGCATTATCATGTACAGTCCCCACGTAGGTATGAACCGCATTACAACGGTCCATTGTTGCCATTTGTTGCTACATGTACCTATGAGTGGCAGCAAGATAGCCTGTTAGAGACACCAGAACGTCGAATAAAGAGTGGCTACACGCCATAAGGTTTTCTCCGCTGGGGTAAGGAACTCCCAGTTCCACGCCGCAAGATGAATACTAGAAAATACGGCAGCAAATGCTAGTATAGACAAAGCACTAAACAACCAGACTTTTCTGCCTGCATGCGACAACATATTAGCATCCTTTTGGCGACGTTGAGGGATGTGACGAACCGAGTCCAATATCCCCCATATATGCCCAGTTTGGAACTCGCTGCATCTTTACCAAGTCTTCCCAAGTGAAAGTGAATAGGCGGTTCACGATAGCTAGTAGGGTCGGGGCGACGGTATACGGCGACTGGTGAAAACGGGTTACAAACAACTGTTTCATTCTTTCTGACACCTTTTGGCTGTACTGGTAAGGGCATATGATGGTAGCGGCTCGTTCGACGTCAAAGGGCTTGTTCCACCAAAACAGGTATTCTGCTACTGCACAAACAACAAAAGCCATCGTGGCAAGCTCTAGTTGAGAGAAAGCTGAACTGGTTAGCATGCGACCTTTCTTGAATGCAAGGCCCACGAAGACGGACGAAAACCCACCAAGTCCTTGGCATTTTCGTGCAATGCACTATATAATAAGCCATGTTGATTGGCCAATCGCAAAGGATTTCGTGAAGATATCAGCTTTGCTACGGTCCCTGATCTCCTCTGTTGCGACTCGGGGTATTTCCAACCCGAACTCCGTGACAAGTGCAACAACCTGTACTTCAAAAAGAGGTATTGGCCAATGCGTCGGGGTCGCTGGGTGAGTGGATGGCAGATCAGGTGGGCATTCAAATCGCAGGATAAAGCCGCCCCTGTTTCCATTAATGAGCGGTGTAATAGTTGCGGGGGAACGTAACATACATATTTGCGTAGTGTGCTTGCACTCTCGTCCATACGCTTTTAAGACGTGAAGTCAGCCCTGCTTCTCAAACTCAGCAAGGGAATGATGCTCAGTACTTACAACGGCGCTTCACATGCGTGCTGGTCTTTCTTGACCACCACTCTGTCCGACATCTCTACATCTAGTGCATTTGTATCATGAGATAGGGTAAATTCTTGCGAACTTCGCCACCGAATCCCTCGCCCATAGCCAATCTGCTACACAAAACGAAAAGACGATTTCAGGAGATAAGGCCATTATCACCGTTCATTTTACCTTTCGCATCGGCTTTATCCAGAAGCTCCATTGCCATACGTTTTTGCCGGTCTCGCGCTCGGCGGGAAGGTTGAGATGAGTGACTCTGAACGTGCATACAATGATTATGCTCACACAGCTCCAGATAATGCCGAAAGTTGATCGCTGCGAGCTAGCCCAGACCCAACCAGTTGCAGATACGCTGGTAGCATCCGCTTGAAATGTCGACAGGAAAAGAACAAGGAGGACCAAGGGCAAATTCATTATGTTTCGTAGTGCGGATAGAGTAGCAACAGTCTCTCCTACTAGGTTGATAGGATCGCCTGATAATATGATGAATAGCACTTCAAAAGACCATGCTTGAAAATATGCACTGGAAACTTTGGATCAATTTGGAAGCCGCTACATGTGGCAAATGTTGGTAGAATGTCCTCTAGCTCAATAGAGGCCTTCTTGATTGTGATTATGCCAACCTGCCGCGTTTTTGAACCTGTGATGTTTTGTGACACTGCGGCCTATATGTTTGTTCTTATTTTGACTTATGAGTGCCGCCAGGAGTTAACACGGAAAGAAAAGAAGAAATGAAAGGGTCGGAATCGAAATAGAGACAGAATTTGTGATTCATTGGGACCTGTCCTCCGAGTTGAAATTGAGGGTGTGTACCTTGCAGCCAGCGATTATGTAGATGACATACCGTATGTGGGCAGCCGTTCTGAAGTCCATCTCTGGGGCCGACATGAGACCGAACTGAAGCAAAACCCATCGAGAGGAAAAGTAGTTGAGCTTCTAACCGAGTAACTGACGAGGCTCGGCGGAGATATTGATCTTCCACTGGTGCCATACCCTGGTCACCATCATGATCTTCCCTTCTAACCGTACCAGTAGGCTCTTCGTTCCCGCCTCTTCACTGTTGTCGGGCGTTGCGGCACAGTGAAATACCCAATAGATGCAGATGCAAGAAGCCGTAACATTCAAAAATAGAACCAGAGACCTGAAACTTGGTCTGGACGCCGGCGAGTTAGATTGAGGATTAATGACTAGAGGCCTTCGAACGCTGGGGAGCTGAGTTGAAGGCGTTCGGGCGCTAAGGAGCTGAACCGGAGGCTTGGGGGTGCCGGGAAGATGAGTCGAGGCTTTTGCGGCGCTAGAACATGAAAGGGTTAAGAAATTTACGGCTTGAGGTTGATGGAAATAGAGATAGGAGAGTTGTAAATAAGGAGTGAAGGAGTGAGAGTTGAACTCGCACCATAAATTCTCGTAGGTTAAGACGCTAGATCCGCAGCTAGTCCAGCTTGGCTTACGGTTCTGCCAAAACCGGACTAGCTCAAGCGGCTTACTGAAACCCGAACTGAACGTTTGCAACTTCTATAGAGAAGTGCTTATATTTGTAAGGAACTCATTTGAAACTTTTACTATCTCTTTTAATGCTTTCATTTTTGAGGTCCAAGTCGACCATTTTTCCCTGTTCTCCAAGTCTAAGGCATTGATTAGGTACCCTGAATGGTATCAGGGCAGGGCGGTTCTACGGGAACCCTGAAAGTCCAGATGACAATCAACATCAGCCATAGCCGTACCGCATAATGTTGAGGATTCCTTAATTTTTGTGCTGTGTTTCATGTAGAACAGAGCCTGTGGTAGACGTGCATATGCAATTCCTAAATCCAGAGGCTCAATCCAATTGCGATTCCTTGCGCATTGGACATGTCGTAATTTATTTAGTGCTGGCCCCGGCAGATTCGAGCCGCTTCACCGTTTGTCGACCATCAACCCCCTTGACGGCAGCGATTTTGATTTAGAAAGTCTGTTCGCAATACTCACTGACCACTTCACCCTACATCGCCTGTCTTTAATTATAATTCCCAAAGAGAGTTCGGCTATACATACCAAAGGATTCATCGCAAGGTTTGATCGTGGAAGCAATGTCGGGTCGAAATTCGCGCTAGGCAGGGGCAAGGCTGTCGCCAAAGCAACGGCTGTAACTGGCTATAAGATGGCTTGATCGAATGTGCGATGTCTATCGAGACTTCACTTTAATAGATATCAAGGCGCTGGGTGGCTTCTCACTGAGCGAGTTTGTTCTGTATTTCGTGAGGGAAGATCATTACAACAAAAGCCTTGAAAACGATGGTTTTCAGCTCTTCCATCGGGCGCTAAACGCACAGACCAGTCGTCGAGCCCCCAGACAGTTCCCTGCTCCCCCACTCAAGTACTGGTACAAGGGTACGGAGGCCGACCCCAAAAGTTTTAAGACTCTTAACTAAATTCTAGTTAAGCGAAGCCCCGCCAAATCTTCCCCTCACCACTCTAAAATGCCCGGTCGCTCATCTCCTATTACTCTCCGTGCGCAAGCCCTCACGCTTCTAGAAGAGGGTATTCCAGTAGCTAGAATTATAGAGCGTACTGGTTTATCCAAGGCTACAATATATCGCATTAGAAAAATCGCTATTGAACGAGGCTATGATCCTAAGGTGAGTACTGAGTTCAAAGATGAATTTTTCATCGATGCACCCCGCTCTGAGCGACCTCCAGTAATTACAGCGGAAACTTCAACCAAAGTGATTGAAATAGTACATGCAAGCCGAAAGGGAAGGGAAATGACAGCTCGAGAGATAGGCTTCTTTACTGGTATTTCAGAAATGTCGGCACTCCGAATATTACATTCCCACGGATTAGGCAAGTTTAAGCCTACATGGAAGCCTGGCTTAACGGAAGAAATGCGAAAAACTAGGCTAGAATTTGCTCTGGGGCATGAGCATTGGTCATTAGAAGACTGGAAGAATATTATCTGGTCCGATGAGACTAGTGTTATGTTAGGACATCGACGAGGTGCGACTCGAGTTTGGCGGACTAAAGATGAACGATATGATAGTACAGTTATACATACTCGCTGGAAACGGGCATCTGAATTCATGTTTTGGGGCTGCTTTTCATATGATAAAAAAGGCCCTATGCATATTTGGACTCCCAAAATGGCACAAGAGAAAAGAGCAGCAGAAAAGGAATTAGAGGCAATCAATACCATTCGAGAGCCTGTTTTCAAGGCTGAGTGGGAATTAAATACTGCTATGCGACATATGAATCTTAGACAACAAGTACCTGGCAGGAAGCTAACATGGTAATTTACTCAAAAAACTGGTAAACTGGTACAAAATGCTAAGGCTGGAGGTATTGACTAGTATCGGTATAGAAGAGTTATTTTAATGAAAAAACTCATTCCATTTGCAAAGAAATATGCTAAGGAAAGACCAAAAACCATTGTTCAAGAAGACAAAGCTCCAGTACATACACACTAAATATAGATAGAAATCTATAACATGTTTGATGCACAGCACTTACTATAGCCTAGTAACTCTCCCGACCTTAACATAATTGAGCTGGCATAAACATATCTCAAGTAGGTAACAACAAAAAATGGACCTCTTAAACAATGAAAAGAAGCAATGGATGCATGGACAGTGGCTTGGAAGAACCTTGAACAGACTAGAATTCAGAAATGGATAAAGTGTATTAAGGAACACATTGATAAAGTTATTGAGTTAGAAGGTAGAAATCATTATCGTAAGGGGCAGTGAAAGAAGGGTGCTTAACTAAAATTTAGTAATGCAAGACCTAAGTGAATGCTTAATCAAGAGTCTTAAAATTTTTGAGGTCGGCCTCTATACATGGAGCGAAAGTGGAACAGTCTAGTTTGAAATCCGTAGCGAGCATATTCTCAAAATGTTTCAAATTATCAAAGAACTTCGAATACTCCATCAGCTTGCTTGCTCAGCTTGCTTGCTTAGCACAATTGCTCAGCAATTACAAAATAAACTAGTATTAAAGGGAGTATGTACTATAGAGTAGAGAAAAAAAAATTTCAAATTATTCAGTTAAAATAGTAGCTTAGATACATGCAAATTACAAGCAATGATGTCAGATCCAGGTATTACGTAATAGAGTTAAATAGCCAATCTGCTAAATTACTACTACATTGTTTGTTAAAAAAACAACTGTAGTACATATTTGTGATACTTTTGTTACATCAAAAAAATGTCGATCTACTTATAATATTACTTTTAATACATTAGTAAGAAAGAAGCTTACTGAATTTGTAATATCCTTTACTACTACTTGAAGAATAATCTATGAAAAAATTATTACTGCTATAGATCTATAGTGCTTACTAAGTACTATTAGTAAAGCATTTTCTAAAAAGGTTATAAGCATCGTATTACTAAGAAAAAGCCTTAGTAAGTTTTTTTCTAAAAGGTATTATAATGCTAACTTTTATAGACTATCAGAAATAGTAAAATAATATTGACTATAGTAAGCTCTTGAATATACTCATTAAACTGTTAAAGATTAAAAGAATATAATCTGAACTGATAAATATACTGTAAATATTAATGAAGTAGGTGCAAATTTTTGAGTTACAAGGTAGCTAGAAGAGAAATATAAAGTTGATTGTTCACAGCTTACTTTTAAAAAGCTATTTTTGTATATAATTTAGGAGGTTATTACTAGTAAGGAAAAGAGTCCAATAGTTATTTGGGATAAGAAGAACTGAAGTAACAATAATGCAAAGACTTACAGTCAATATATTATTTTAATGGTTTATAAGTTCCAGTAGCAATTAGACAATAAATATACTTTTATAGAAAATAGTACTGCAGTACATAAGGGTACCACTATTGCGACAGGTAGAAACACTATCGTGACAGGGTAAAAACACTAAATCGACAGGGAGTTTTCGTTCACCCCATAAGGGCTTTATTTTTTGGATTTTTATTTAAATCTAGAGTGAGTATTAAACAGAAACTATATATACAAAGAATTCTAGTTGTTCTGAGCCTGTTGTCGCTCATTCTGGGTCCTGTGCTGTCTAGCTTCAGGGGCATCAATTCGCTCAAATGCCGAAGATTCTCTTAGTGTCGAGGTAAGTTGCCTAGCTCTAGCAGCTCGGTTTAGGCCAAGACACCGCCTTTCCTTTACTGCTGCTGCTGGTCGCCCTCGAGTGTCTGCAATCGCAGGCTCAAGTACAAGTGGTTGAGCTACTTCCAGTGTACAAGGTAGAAAGTGCTAATGCAGGTGTATATCCTGAAGTATAAGGGAACAGTTTTCAGCTAAAAGGGCCTTGATTTCGTGAGTACAAGGCATGCCCATAGAGTTTCGGAAGGCCTTAGTACATGATGCAAGAGGTCCAGGGCTAGATATGCAATGTTTTTGATCTCAGACTTTGCCTAAAGTATAATGCGAAACCCGACCTAGAAGCTGCGCAAAAAGAGGATGTGTTGCTGTATGAGGTAGCCATGTCTTATTCATAGCTATATTAGCCTTATAAGCTATATATTGATTTGCAAGAAAAAGGCTAATGTTATCATAGACTATCTTGAGATTTCCTGTTGAAACTTGAAGATAAGATTTGACAGTTCTATGAGCACTTTCGACTCAAGAGATAACTCAGTTTCCAAGGTGTAAGACTTTATCGGTATATGCCTAAATAATTGATCTCTTCTATAAGACAATTCAAGTATCCTTGATGTATTGAACCAGTCCTGGAACCAGAGAGTCATATTTCTCTTGAAATGCATTCCAGCGATCTTCATACTGTTGCATAGTTATTGAGTGCATAATATCCGTCCATGCTTTCATGAATGCATTTCTTTCCTTGCCTTCTTCGAAATCCTCTGTAGCATGAGTAAGAACATTCTTCTCTATATGCAATAAGCAAAGAAGTCTTGTAGCAGTCAGAAAAACCTGATGGCAAGCATTGATAACTGCAATCTCTTTGTCTGTCACCATAGCTTGTACTGTGATACCCGGTTCAAGAAGTTCCTTAAGCTGTTCTAAAGCCCAGATGTAGTCCCCTTCTTCTTCTTTGGCTAGAAAGCAAAAAGCTGCATGAAAGTTGGTATCGAGACAAGTTGTGCTAACAATATTAAGGAGAGGCATTTTGAACTTGTTGGTACAGTATATGCAGTCAAGCAGTAAGACATCAGGGTATTTCTTAAGAAGCTCAATACTTTTAGGATGTGCAAAAAAGAGATAAGTAACTCGTCCAACTGAGTCCATACAGTAGTTAAAACGAAATTCTCCACCATTTAATGTTGCAATTAATGCTTCTATAGGACTTTTGTCAGCTAAGTTCATAAGGCGAAGTTTGTTCCGTGCATTGTAAAGATCTTGAGTGAGTATAATATGATTGGTAGCTTGTTGTACTGCTGAGAGGATTTCGCGAGGTTTAGTTCCGGAGTTTGATAGAGCTTCTATCTGCCTCTGAACTTCAGGAGGCATGCAACGCTGAATAGGGTGGCTAAAGCTACTAGTAGTGCCGTCATGATTATGATCTCCATTACGGACTTTAATTGTCCATATACCATCCTTAAAATTGGCACGAACAGACCAAGGACAATCGATAAGTCTGGTCCCAGTGTCTCGTAGGCGTGTAGCATCCGTAAGGCCATTACGAGGCTTATAGACCCCTCCTCTATCACATTTAAAGTAGATGGCATGATCTTTCAGATTGGAACGACGGATGGCCACTGCATAGCCATTAGATCTCGCATGCGACTGCAAGCCATCCAGTAATGCCTTACGGCTAAGATACTGGATTTGTTCGGGTGGTGGCAAGAGGCTCATTGTCTCGATTTTGGTTTTGTAGCCGTTGGTTTTAGTCTCGTAGTTGTCAATTCTTCCAAGGTAGTTGCGAAGGGAAGTAAGAGGGGAAGGTAATCTCGACTAGTCGAGAAAATTTTTCCTTGCCCCGGCGCTATATCACGGGCCTGTCGATTTAGTGTTTTTACCCTGTCGCGATAGTGTTTCTACCTGTCGCAATAGTGGTACCCATTCCCAATTGTCTGAGAACTCATTTCAGTATAACGTCCCATTTTGGCCTCGACCTGCACCTGCTACAATGAACACGCAGCTTACATCTGGAGAGCCATCAAAGCCAGCGAGAAGGTAACGTGATATGAATGGATGCGTTTCATGAGCTGCGTTGTAGTCGATACGTGAAACGGCCACTGTAAACTAGTCCAGCATTTCTTCATGGGCGTTTGCCTCAGGCGTTTCTCCAATCGTCTAATCGTCCTCTCAAGGTCCTCGAAATCCGCCATGCAGCAGCGTAATCGGTCAACGAAATCCCCCGGTAGCGATTGCTGGGGAGGCAGATGCCGACCAATAGTTTCAACCCGAGTTAGTATCGCAGACAATGCCTCGAGCTCAGCCGCTAGCTCTCGGATCTCCTTAGGCGCCCCCCGAACGGCGGAAGCGAAGCCGTATAAGAGGTGCGCCAACCCAGCCGTAAATCCAACAGTGGCGAAGACATTGGCAGCAACAGACAATGCGTCCGTCATCTCTGCTCGACAAAAATCCGTGCAGAAGGCTGGGCTGTGTGATTTTCAGTGCGGAGGATTGTGGGTCTCCAGTGAGCTAATATAGATACGGAGTAGATACGGTGTACATTCAACATACTGAGTACTGAGTACGTGGGTTAGAAATTGAGACATGCCCTTCAAGGCCCGTGGGTGAGGCTTTGACCGCAGACGACGTCGCCTAAGGCTTGTTGGCGCCAAGCTTTAAATGTTATTCACAGTTCGGTGTGGCATTGCTGCTGCGCCATAATTTGAGTGGCCTATCGAGCTGATTCCCATAGGTCGGGCGCATATGTTCTCGGACGTGTTCGGCTTTTGCGACACCGTATTAGGCTATTGCTCCACGGATGGAGGCTGCCGTAATTGCCGACACTAACTCCGTACCCCGCATCCAGAAACCCTCTCTATCCGTAACATACCAGCCTTGCGCCCGACCGCCCATCGGTTCCGCCGTACACCATGCCGCCAGCGACTGATCCACCAGCAGACTCATACGAGGCATCCTCGTATCAAGCAGGAGACAAAGTTTATTATCTTCGCTCGAGTAGGCTCAGCTTCAGACTGACTAGTGCAGTGTGTAGAAGACACTAATCTTCCGTCGGTCAGATGATTGGAAGACGGGCACATGTGTGGGGAAAGGCGGCTCCAGCGACGGGAGCCCACTGTACAACGTAAAGAAACCGTTAATTCTCAACCTGAAGAGAATATAAACAAGGGCGAGGCTAATGCTTGATTACAGATTAAAGACGATACAAAAAGCGATTACTACCTCTGCGCAGACTGTAATATGAGAATGCGAGCGACCTAGCCTAGGGAAGAAATTAGTTGGGTGCTGGTGGAGTTGGACTCCAGATCGCGGCACCTAGTTTCAGCCGTGTAGGGATGATACTTGGCAAATATTTGTAGGATAAGACACTGAGAGGAACGAGTAGAGGATAGTCTGCGTTGGAAATATCTAGCGTTCACTTGTCGCACTTCTGTGTCGAGAACTGATGATTAGCGCAAAACTATAACGACACACACTTCTGCCCCCTTTGGTACTTCGTCCTATCCAAATACTCAATTTAATTCAATTAAATTCAAAGCAAAAGACATGACCTCAGCAAAGCGGGTACGCCAAACAAGCAACTTCCTTGCCTACCATTGTTATGTCAATAGCGAACGGCTATTCCTAAGCTGCACAATGTCTTGGTATTCTGTTGTGGCAATTAGATGATGACGCTCACAAAGGCAAATACCAAAAGCCTTGCAGCAAGTTCCACTGTGGCCAGCCAGCCCAGAAACCCTTCCACAAACGCGGCTACAACGTAGATATTCTTCGAATACCTACTCGGTGGACCATGCCTGTCTCGCTTGGCTGAAGTTCGTCTTCTCATATTCCCGTCCCAAATCCGCCTCAACCGAGCCCGAACGTAAATGAAACCCCTCCGCCATTCCAGCCCACTGATACCGCCTTTAAGCCAGAACCGGCAACATGAACTTGCCGAAGCGCATCTTATCTGTATATAAAAGGGATTCCTTTGTCTCCATACAATCGCTCAAAGAGCTCGTTACTCCAGAGACGGTCAAAGCCGTCTCACAGCGCGGGGTATCAAATCGACACCTGAATCTATTCGAGACATCATCACCAGAGGATCTAAGCTATTTGCGATCCTCGTCCTCATTGAACAAGAGAATCACATCTTGCCTTTGCTCGAGACCAACTTCGATGACGGCGCATTTCCCACGTCTGAGACAATGGCGCCAGAATTTGAGACCGCTCAGATCCGAAACGAGTTCAACCGGAATCAGTGGAAGTTTCCTCCGGTCTTTGTAAAGGAAAAACACTTAGAACTGCCTGGGAATGCACCGTTGCCATTCTCTAAAAAGGAGTATAAAGCACACGGTTCGTTTGGGCATATTTTAAAGGTGGAGGTTTCACCAGGGCATGTGCGAGGGCTAGACAAGGTGAGGCGATCATTGATTCCCTGGATTTCGCTTGCCGCTAATCACAAACCCATGTTAAGGACTACGCCGCCTTGAAAGTCATCCGTGAATCTAGAGGCGACAGCTGGGATAAGATAATGCGGGAGGCAGAAACTCTTCGAAATCGAGAGCATAATAATATTGTGCCACTGCTCGCTGCATTTACGGTCGAAGCATCCGGCTCTGACGAAAGATCCCTCAACATTTTGTTTCCCTGGGCCGATATGAACATGGAACAGTGGCTGGGGCTTGACTCAAGTCCGTTGGATAAATGCCTCGACAGAAAAGGCCAACGAGAATGGTTATACCGCGAGACCCACGCCCTAGTTTCAGCAGTTTCTTACCTCCACCGAGATATCGACGGTCAGATAACGTCCCACCATGACCTCAAGCCCGAGAATATCCTCTGGCTGGAAGGTTCCTTGAAAATATGTGACCTTGGCCGCTCACACCTCCTCCAGTTAGCTGAGGGTTCCGAAACCGAGGGCAAATCTGGCCTGGGAACTTTCAGGTATCAGCCACCTGAATACTACAATGACGATGGAACGAGATCTGCAAGGAGTCATGGACGAGCATTTGATGTATGGTCACCAGGGTGCATTGTCGTTGAAATGGCAATTCTTATCGTTCATGGGTGGGACCGTCGAAAAATCCGTGAGTTTGCGGAGGCAAGGGCAAAGGGCCGGAACCGCCGACGAGACTTCTCGAAAAAAAAGAAGCCCGATGACTCATTTCATAACAACGTGGATGTCGTGAGAAAATGGATTTCGGATATGAAGGTGAACGAAAGCAGAAATTTGGCTCAAACTCTTAGCGTAGCAGAGAAGATGCTGACAGAAGATCTAGGCGAGCGAATATTCTCCTGGGAAGCAAACCTGGATCTGCACGAAATACTCTATCCTGATGATCCTGAAATGGAACACATCTCGTGGTGTATCCAGCCGCCAAAGCAGGAAAAGGCCTCGCGCGTGAGAAACCCTCTTCACAGGGCGGTAGAGAACGGAAATTTGAAGCTCGTGGCCAAGCTAGTGGCTTCTGGGTGGCCAGTTAATGGGAGAGACGCCTCTGGCCTATCGCCAGTACAACTAGCCCTCTACGGCAGGCATTCGCTGGTGATAGAATTTCTGGCGAGTCAAGGCGCCAAAATGGACTTTAAGACGCCATCTGGTAGTTCGCCTTTGCAGTGGACAGAAGCAGCGAACAAGGCTAATCTGGCTCGGATCCCCTTTCAACGTATCCCAGACCTCGGACAAACATTCTGCGAGACGAGTCAATACGGAACCCCTCCAACTGTAAATGCTGTGACGAAAGACGAGTTTGGAAAGACCGCAGTCCACAGGGCTGCGGAGGAAGGACAAATGAACGTGCTCCGGGATTCTCTGAGAAATTCAGATAACAGAATGGCGCTAATCCTGGACAGGGATGGAAACGGATTGACCCCTTTGCACTGGGCAGCAAAAGCAGGCTGCTTCGAGGCAGCTGCCTGCCTCTTAGATTTTGAGGCGGCTCAAAACACAATTTGGTGGAGAGACAACTTCAACAAGACGCCGCTGCATTATGCGTCCGACGCAGGCGCGCAAGATGTTGTCTCTTTGCTACTGGAAAGGTGTGACCAACCGGAGCTACTCCTGTTAGCAATGTGAAAATACCACCCCATTGGGCGGCCCAGAGAGGTCACACCAACTGAAGTCGTTGGTAAATTGCTGCAACCGGTGAGACTTGGGAGGCCTCTGGCTGAGCCGTCGGTATGGCCAGATGTGACAAAAACGTATGGTGTAATACTTGGACAGAAGGGCGCCAATGGAAACAATGCGTTAAGACTTACAAACTGCATAAGTGGGAAGAGCTAGGCTAATTGGCGTTCTAGAGGAAGGAAAGGATTTAGCGCACTTTGTCCAAGCCTTATTATCCTTTGCCAGGCGGGAGGTATTTGGTCAGTTGTACAGGAAAACATAGGTGGTGAAATGGCTTGGGCCGCGCAAGAATCCCCAGCTAGGCGCGATACAGTGGAGACTATAGTGGAGCATTTGATTCGGAAACCAGTGGGTATTGAGCAACGCGATGTTAACTAACGTTAACGACCACGAATTTGCGACGTGCACGATCTCTGCGCACATAGCGAGACGGACCACAACAACACTTCCAACCATGCGGAGCAACCATTTTTGGAGCTAAAGACTCCCGATTTTTCGCTCATTACGTAGTATAGCCTATTTTAAATTGTTTTTGAAAACTAGAGGTCTATAGCTTTAAAGATGCATGCGTGATACGAAGTAAAATGTGTCCCCTCATTTTTAGGCCACCCCACCCCAAATTCTGCATGGAGACCGAACATCTGGAACCACCCCATCAGCAGGAGAAGGTGTGGCAGGGCCTTCTAATAGCAAAATGTTGCGTTCTGGGGAGAGGAAGTGATTCTTTGTTTGCATTTACAAATTTACTCGTGGATAATTCAATTCTTTGAATATTTCGCTCAAATTTTGCAACAGTCTATGTTTCTTACAGCCTGCTAATCGCCTAAAAATTGAGAGCGTTGTTAGACTGAAGTTGTGGGAAGAGTGTTGCATCCCATTCGAGAATTGACGCTTAAACTCACGAATGGTATACCATTCATGAACTAGCTTACCCAGATCCATGAATACGATAGCCCTAATTTAGATTTATAGGATAAACTCTTGATTCCTCTGAACTTTCGTTCCTCAACTTCATAACCTTGTACCCCGCAATTCAACATAGCTACTTCCAACACAGATGTCAACACTTCCCACACCCAAAATCCGCTTGTGATTAGTAGTTTTGGTTTATAACAATTAATACATTCGGTCAAACTTCCTCAAACTTAAATGAAATGTCGGCGCATGTGCCTAGAGACAAGCCAAAGGAATAGCCATTTGAACACACTCTCGTCTTGATTTTCCAATGGTATACCATTCCCGAATTTCAACTTTAATTCGCGAATGTCTGTACCATTCATGAATCCGCCAATCCGCGAACCGGATGCAACAAGAGCCCGTTCACTAAGTGCACAGAGGCCGTGCACTGCTCAAGGCCATGGGTGAACAAGCTGCACCTTGTTCCTGTAACGTAAATCTAGATTCCATGGGCATACCTGATCCATAGATTCGATAAGTAGGACGTAAATCTGATTATAAATGCCGCTTAAGTATAAAATTCTTGGAAACCTCACCAAAATTTAGTGGGAAGTTTTTACCTTGTCGAAAAAACGGTTTTTGGGCACCAATGGATCAACTCTTGCTGGGAAAAGAATTTGGATTGAGGGCTTTTTGGATATATGCAGGGCATCTCGCCAAGTTATAGCACCCTGCAACTCAAATTGCAGTGGTGAGATTAACTTGAACTAGAGGAATAGATGTAATTTTTCGCTTATCGATGCTAAAAACACTTGAAAAATACATGTTCATTCGCAAAAAAACCGAGTTGTTGTGCGCGTGTTAGGTGCTTCAGACGCTCGCGTTTCCTGATTGAGGCAAATGAAAGCAAAATTTTCATGACCCGATCACCAGAACACCAAGCTTCAGGGCACAAGCATGCAATTTATAATTATAAGCGGAATGTTTGAAAGTGCAACTGGTGGCTCCTTCGTAAATGGCTCATGGTATGTTTGTTGGCAGATATACGTCTTGAAGAGTCTGACGTGCTGGGCAGCGTTTGATGCACCTGGAAATTTCATGGTCCTGGAAGTGAAGGCGGAATTTCAGGACGAAAATTTCTTTTTGGCTGATATATTTAGTCACATTTTCGACAAGGGCTCAAGCAATATTAAGCACAATTAATCAATAGCAATTGGAAGTTGACGCGAAGTATGTAAAGAGCTTTGTGGCCAATTATCATTCAACGTTATCAATTCTACGGCGTTCTATGACTAGAATTCTACTGGTCCGATCGGGCGAAATCTTGATCGCCATCGGAATTTGGTGTGGCTTTCGGAATGTTTGTGCCGACCGAGATATTTCCACCGCTCGCGAGGTCCTCCTCAGTGGCATCACGGACCAGATCAGCCCTTACCTCCTCCATTCTTCCTCATTCCACAGTCGACACCCTACATGGACCTTCCCCTAGTCTACAGAAAACTGCTCATCAACGCATTTGCTTCTGTTAGGAATGACCTCTTCCTAGTTATCCAATTGCGAATACCGTGCCTCACTAAAATCTTAAGGCTCAGTCTATTGCCACAGGACGTTTCGCTATTGCCACGGGGATTTTTCGCTATTTCCATGGGTCGGTTTTACTAATTCCACAGGCTTGATATAGTTGAAGAAGACGTGCATTCGTTGCTTAGATACAATAGGAATAGTAGAAAGAAAGCTAAGAAAGAGATTTAGTGATCAAGTTCAGCATTTCGGCGTTGATTTCGTGTTTGTAGATGCGATGGTAGCTTAAAGCTACTAGGTTTGCAATGATTAAAAGACGCAGCTAAAGCACGTACACGTGTAGAACGATTGAGAGGGCGACGTGATACTGCTGTTGGTGCTGCTGGCCTGCACGAGTCTGAGCAATAGCTGGCTCAAGAATAAGAGGTTTGACGACAGGTCTTGGGAGAGGCGTTAAGTGCCAGTGACAATGAATATCTTCCAGCTGTAATACCCCATTTTTGTGCATACATTCTTGCATATGGTGAGAACATGACATTCCCATACTATTTGTGAAGCTGTTGGTACATTATTTGAGTACTCCTGGTACCGTAAGTTGATACTTTTGGTTCCAGAGTTTTCCAAGAGCAAAGTTGGATACACGTCCCAGTAAAGGTGTATAAAAAGGTTCTCTGCTGGTGTGTAAAGTGTGGTACTTGTTATTTGCGGTTCCGGCTTTAATCTCCATATGCTAATTGTTTAGTAAGAAGAGAATCTGGTCATATACCCTCTTTAAATTACCTGTAGAAACCTGCAAGTATATCTTTAAGACACTATATACATCTTCAACTCTAGATATTGCTCAGTTTCCATAATGTGCATATTAGTCAATCTAAGCTTACACAAGATTTTCCTTGTATGGATTCAGCCATGTCTCTTTCAGGTACTAAATTAAGGCTAGATAAGCGTCGTACTTATTCTTGAAAGCAGTTCACCAAGTTCCGTATAAAGCTTAAGTTTTGTGATAATCTATCATAAATACCCTGAGCCTTATCAGGAATGCTACGGACACAGAAGTGATGTCAGAACCATTGAACTGGATCGCAGACCTATAGAGAAAAGGACAGTATAGACGGTTTAGTAAGGATAAACTGAATACAAGGATAGACAGCACTTGTCGTAAGGCAGTGGGGGCCGAAGCAGGGGTCTGTGCAATTAGTGCTCTCAGCGCTGAGAGCGCAACCCATGGCAACTTAATAAATCACTTATACTTTGATGAAGGCAACAGCCTCAGCTAGTTACACAATTGCCAAGCAATCTGGCTAGGAAGCAACTGGCTAACAGGAACCACTACAACTTATAGGCGTGAAACCGTTAGTCATAAAGAGAGAACTAGGAGAGCTGAAGGACACTTAGCAGCTAAAGAACACATCAGCTAGGTGTAGTGGGTAGCTTGGGAGTAGATGGAAAGTTATAAGTCATGGTAACTCAGATTTCATTATTGAACTCAGCATGAGTCAAGTGTAAGTTACACTGAGGGAAGAACAAATTAAGTGATATGAGTTATCCATTAGCAGGTAGCCAAGAGATTAGTGAAGAGGCAGCTATAAATATAGTGTCAGATCATTACATGATCTGACTCCGATGAGGTTCTGTCTTCTAGTTTATCTTGATGTTCAAGTATACGGTAGGGCGTTTCGAGGGTAACCAGGGGACAGGTATGTTGATCCTGTATACTGAGATAGCAAAAAAATCCTACTGCAACTATATTAAAAGATACCTTTGAGTGATGATTCTTGGTATGAAGCTATATTGCCAAACTAATAAGACATTCAGTGAAGAGGAAAGGAAAGATGATTTCCTTAAGATTTTAACACTATATTTATAGTTGCCTCTTCACTGATCTCTTGGCCACTTGCCAATAGGTGACTCATACTACTTGATATACTCTTTCCTCAGTGTGACCCACACTTGACTTATACTAAGTCCAATAATGAAACCTAAGTTATCATAACTTATAATCCTCTATTCATACTCAAGCTACCCACTACACCTAACTAACTTATCCTTCAGTACCAAGTATCATTCAGCTCTCTTGATCCTTCTCTTACGACCAACAGTTCTGTATTCAAAGATTATAGTGATTCTCGTTGATTGGTCGCTCTCTGGTCGGGCCGCTTAGTAGTTATGTGGCTAGCTGAGGTTGTTGCCTTGACCAAGGTGTAAGTAATTTATTGAGTTGCCACAGGTTACACTCTCAGCACTGAGGGCACTAATTGCACAAACCTCTGCTCTGGCCTCTACTTACTTACAGCAAGTACTGTCTGTCCTCGTATTTGGATTATTCTTGTCAAGCTGTGTATGTCGTCCTTAACTCTATGGGTCTGTGATCTGGTTGAATGGTATCAGTGCCACTTCCATATCCATGGCATTCCTGATGAGACTTGGGATATTTGTGATAAGTATAACTGTACAAAACTTCTTTCTACTCTACAATAAATCTTATAGCCTCTTCTTTTCTCTTACTCTATATATCTTCCACCTGTACTTGTACATTTGCATTAACATGAAAGAGATAAACAATGAACTTAGTGTATAGAAAAACAGTTGAACATATAGCAATTTAGGCTAACTCTTGGTCTGTTACCATAAACTGCAAATATACACTGTTGAGATATAGTAATTTCAGCTATTCTAGTGCCTGTACATAGTTTTCCAACTATTTATTTTCTATAAAACAAAACCCCACATAGAAGGATGTATTTAAATACATAGGGCCAACAATAACAAGTAAGGGTAATTTAAACTTATTTGTTTTATAAGTGCAATCAAGAAGTAATACCTTTGGAAAATGATGTAAAAGGTTAATACTCTTGGGGTGCACAAAGAAAAGAAAGGTAAGATATCCTATATAGTCTGTCTTGTACTTATATTTATATTCACTACCCTGCAGGTTCGCAAGTAGAGCTTCCATAGATGATTTTCCTGCTAAGGGCTAGTGTTTGAGCTTCTGTATTGCATTATAGACATCCTTTACTATCAATCGATGCTTGCTCTTCTGCCAAATTATAGTAACAATTTCTCTTGCTGTTGTCTCGGAAGCTGTCATTATCTGAATATCTTGATCTAGTTGATATGTTGTTTTGTGCTGGATTGAGTATGCACATGCCGAATTAGAAGGCTTATGATTGTGGTCCCCGTTACAGACTTTAACTGTCTAGATACCTTCTTTAAGCTTTCCTTGCACTGAGAAGGGGCAGTCGGTAAGTCGCGATGCTGTGTCACGTATTCGATTTATCTCATTGAGACCATTCCGGGCTCTGTAAACTCCTCCTCCGTCGCATCCAAGGTATACACTGCCATCACGATTACTGGAGCTTTTCATAGTCACTGCATAACCATTAGCCAAAGCATGCGATTGCATAGCAGCAATCAACGATGCATGCGTTGCAAAGTTAAACTCTTCTGGAGGCAGGAGTAAACTCATTTTTACTATATGAGTACGATGTAAGAAGGAAAAGAAAGTGGGCAAAAGCGGTGAAGAAGTTTTCTCTGCCCAGCCACGCCTAGGCGCTATAATGGCGCTATGTGGAAATAGCAAAAATTCCTTGTGGCAATAGCAAAACGTCCTGTGGCCATAGAATAAGCCAATCTTAATAGTGGACTTGCTGTATGTTATCCCACGGGCTTTCTTAACTTTTGCGTATGAACTCTTAGGGTATTTCCATACATGTCATAATAGGTTTCATTTGTCTGCTTTGGTATATGATTTAGGTACACCAATTCGAGCTTGCAACTTGCCTTCATCACATACTTGAGCGAATCTGAGGGTACTTCGAAGTGCTCTATGGGGACAATCAAGGGCGACTTCAATTTTGGAAGATTTAGCACCTTTCAAGGTTATGCTAATATCTATACCCCTTTGATATGGAGATGATTCGTGATTGAATTGATGACTCCCAGACATAAGCCCAAGTGAAGTGTATTGAGGAGGCATTTTGCTATGTAGAAGTGAAGGTAGAAGCGAACGTGCGACGCGGTTTCACATGATTTCGCCTAATTGGCCCAGGCTTGCCATGCGTCGCTGTATTTCCCCATGGTGTGATTTGCAGTATTCTAAAGTCTCAGATGCATGATGGTGATTGTGACCCCACCATTCCGTATGTGGACCACAGCGAGTTCGTCAAGGCGCCCAGATTGGAGCAGGGATCGACACAAGACTTCCAACATGGACTTGGAGGTGGAGCCGTCAAGGATATCTGTCTCGAATTTTGCGGGCAGCCTCCGCCGGATGTCTTTAATACGATTGTGGAAGCGCGGAATGTACACCTGCGAGAAAATTTCAGCCTGCTGAATGACATGCTGCAAAGGGGGTGGTAGACACTCACACCTAGTCTATCGTATGACTCATTCTCTCGGCCGGTCAATCATCTCTGGGCAATTTCCTCCGATAAAACAACCTCTTCGGTTAGCCTGAGGTTCTAGTGCATCTGTCCGTGATGTTGCAGAATGCTAGACGATGCATCCCCCTCACCCCCCACCTTCAATCCGTCCGAATGTATGTCTGTGCGAGGCCGACGACATCCCCAATTCTATTCTGGAAAGCGTAGCGAATTGCGATTTCATTCCGAATAGATATGTTTCCGAGGAAGGTGCTTAATTTGGAACGTCGGTCACTCGGTGTAGTGCCTCCTCATACCGACCGCGAGTGCGAATTTAAATCACATCTCTGATGACGCTTTGTAAGAAGGCTTGCTAGAGCTGTCAGCCTTGCACCATATACAAAATCAACTAATGCATTTTATTTGCATTCGGAATTACCATCCTCTAAAGTAGCTGGAGTACTTTCCGCCGCGACTGAGTTCTATACCAGGGACACTAGAAAAGATCTGTAGTATATTACGTCTCAGTGGATCTGGGGATATGGGACTTTAACTGCCTCCAACTGATGGTCGCTGACGGTAAGGCTCGTAGTTGGCTGGTCGGGCTATAATTAGCGATTTTGCGTAACCACCACTATTTTGGCACGTTAGCCTGTTCCATAACGCGTACAAAAGTCGAGGGATTCCCAAGTAATTCCATGATTGTCCTGCCTCACGAACTTGAACTACCGCCACGCAAACCTTGTACATCTCGAAAGTGGTTCTTCTATATAATTCCTACGCGGTCTGGACAATACTTCGAAGGTCATTGAGTTCACCAAACATGGTCGACCCACCCGACACACCGATGATGATACTAAGTTCGCCGTTGTCCTCGAAGACGACCCCGTCAAGAATTCTGAACTTGGTAGCTCCGTTTCCACCGAGACCCCCGATAATATCCTCAACCTTGGCCCTCCTGCGGCCGGCAACTGGAAGCTGATTCAGCATCAGATTCGTACTTGGTATTTGAACTCACAACGATCTAGGCGCTGGAGGATGGCAAATCTCTACCTGTCTTGCTCGTGCGTCCTCACCCCCAACGCGGAAGGCGCTTTAGGAAGGCCACGGTTGACATAGAGGTTCTTGCCTCCCGGTCTCCTGACTTTCAACCCATCTCCGCCTCCGGGGATGGTTCGGCACTCGCCCCGCGGGGCATACGGCGGCTGCACCCTGGGGAGGAGGCGATACGTCTGGGGCTTAGGGCTGCCATTACTGCTGGGGGGTAGTGTCACCAGCAGGGCAATTACCCCATCGGCTGCCGTGGAGACGGAGGAAGAAGTCGAGCATGCGATGACAATCACTGGGACAGCCAGTGGGGCGCCAGCTAAAACATACTGCGTCTGGAACTTGGAGCAAACCGAATCTCCAAAGCAGGGACTACTTTTGGAGGTTCAGCTTGCCGTAGTCGTACACCACGAGGGGCCAGCTCTGTATAAATTTGATGTCCGCGCAGAGGTCCCTGGCAGGTTAATGCCTTCCCGTTGGCTCAAAGCAAAGTCCGGTTCGGGAACGAATGGTAAATTGATTAAAGCCGTGTTTACCGAAACACCATGATGCTAACATTTCACTAGCACCATAACGAGTGCGAGGTTCTGCACTTACTCTTTGAAATTATTCAGTAATACGTGCACTTAAAGTGAATAAACTATGCGTGCATTTTCAAAGGAGAGCAAAGGAAATTATGGCATCACTGGTTTTTTTTGGCGTCTCATGTGTGCTTTAGCGCTGTCGCCTAGGCTTCAAGATACCTAACAGTCCGCCACCATTTATTTAGCAACAACTCACCCCACCAGCGAGGTAAATAATCACTTGAATTATGGAGGTTTTGAAGTCTGTCCCATGCACTTGTACAGTGGGGTCAAGAAAGTATTCATACAGCGGCACCTCCGTAGATTTCTGCCACGTAGCAATGGAAAATAGCTTTAAACCCGACCAAATTGCCAGAGACAATGTAAATAGGCGTTGCGAAAATGGCTGTCAAAATTAAAGAGTATTCTATTGCTAAACGCTCTGCTATTGTTACCTGGCGGAAAGCTGGCCATTCACTTTCGGAAATCTCCAAAATCGAGAAAGTTTCTCGAAGCACTGTACATATAGCTGGGATAAGTTTCGAACCGAAGCGAATTTTCGAGGTATCAACAGATGGCGGAAATCGATGCGCAATAACCAACTAAAGCTCAAATTAAAATCTGAATAGTACAAAATGATCATAGAGCTGAGGCAATTCCGAAAAGTATAGTACATATAAACTACCACTTTGTGTGGCCGCCCTTTGCCTTTCTGCAGGCCTTAATCCTGTTGGGCATACTAGAGATCATATTGTCAAAGTGCTCAATACCAATCTGGGCCCATTCCTCTTTAATAGCTATAATAAGTTCCTCTCGTGTCTGAGGGATACAGTCTCTATTTTTTATAGCCCTTTTAAGCTGTGACCATAAATTTTCAATAGGATTTAGGTCAGGAGAGCAAGCTGGCCAATCCATAATCTTAATCCCTTTATCTCCCATAAAGTCCTTAGCCACTTTAGTACAGTGACAAGGTGCACCATCATGTATATAAATCCAGTCTCCAATATTGTATTCAATTTCCATAGCTGTAGGTAGTACAACATCCTTTAACACATTGTCACAGTATTGAACTCCAGTCATCCGACCATCAATCAATACTACTGGACTCTTTATATCCTTAAATATGAAAGACTAAATACCAACAGATGTTCTTCTACTCTTAAATGTTGGCTTTAAGCATGTATTATCAAGTTTTTCCCCTTTATTACGCCAAATCCAGTACACTCAACTATCTAATCCAATTTCAATATTGCATTCATCAGTAAACATAACTCTTTTCCAATCCTTGGATATCCAGTCCTCATGTAGCTCTGCAAATGCATGCCTCTTCTTTTTATGTTATTGATTGAGGTATTATTTGTATCTAGCAATGCGTTTATAATATCCATGCTTTTTTAATACAGCTCTTAATAGGTTATTACCACAGTGAAATTCTTTGCAAAGACTTGTTATTGTCACAGATCAATTACTTAGTGCCTTTCAAACAAGTAATTGTTCTCCTCAGTCTGTAAACTTTTTTAAAGTACCTAACCTTAGTCTAGGTACAGTCGGATTCTCTGGATTTTCACAAAAACATTGAATAACTCGATAAATTTGTGATTTACTGAGTCCCATAAAGGTTTTTATCTCTGATTGAGTTTGCTCAGCTTTACTAAGTATTAGAACTCTATAGGCTCTTCTAGGCATAACATGTAAATAGCCTGGCATTCTGGCTCTCACAAATATGTATTTCTTTGTTGATTTTGGGTACAAAATAGACTAAGAAGTCTACATTGAGGTCTTGAGTCTTTTTTTTTTATGTTTATGATGACATAATTATGCTTCGGTTCGAAACTTATCCCAGCTATATGTACAGTCCATTTTAGCCTGACATAAAAAAATCCAGAGTCCTTTACCAATAAGAAACATATAGGAAGACCTTCAAAACTTTCTAAGAAAGCAAAAAGATCTATGATTCAGACAATACTCTTTAATACTTGACTTTCAATTATTGTTCTTGACACCCTCACTAAGACAGCTGGTACATATGTTAGCAAACTAACAGTTCAGAAAACCTTGAAAGAGTATAGACTAATTTATTACAAAGCCTGAACGAAGCCTTACTTGACAAAAGAACACAAAAGAGCAAGATTTACATAGTGTAAAAAGTATAAACCATGGCAAGAGGAAGATTAAGAATGAGTTATTTGAATAGATGAAGTTACTTTTAAACTTGGCAAGAACAGTTAAGTTATCTGAGTAACTCGAAAACCAAGTGAAGAGTTTTTAGAGAAGAATCTCAAACTCTTCTTTAAAAGCAGCCATGTATTAATCAGTGCATGAGGAGCAATCTGTGGTGATAAGGTTAGACCATTAGTATTTTTACTAAAAGACAAATGAATGAATGTAGAGACCTATACCAATGAAGTTTTAAAGCAACATTTAAAGCCATTTTGGATGAAAATGAAAAAGAGTTATAAGAAACAAATTTACACCATGGACGATGGCGCTACATGTTATACTGCAAGAGTTGCTATTAAGTGGAGGAAAAACAACAGAATTCCACACATGCCATGGCCTGCACAATCACCTGACCTAAACCCCATTGAAAATATTTGGGCCATTCTAAAGCGAAAGATCAATACTCAAAAGCATAGGATTCAAGGTATTGAGGAATTACAGCAGGCGATTCATGAGGAATGGGCTCGGCTTTTACCTAAGTAAGACGATGTACAGTTAGTGTGAAGAAGCGCATTAACAAGTGTATTCTTAACAAGGGTGGCGCTATTAAGTACTAGATAATTCTCCTTTTTTTTCTCTTTCTAGCCGTCTAGTTTTTATGAGAATCCAATAAGAATTCATTGCGCTGGAGCATTTTCCGTTTCGCGTGTCCTTTTCGCGGGTGTACAAATACTTTGTTGACCCAACTGTACATGTAGAAATGTAAGAGAAGGTTCTCCCGATGGGCAGTGCATAACCTGTAAAGTATTTCTTATGAGTCTTATCCCGTCGTGGCTGTAGAGAGATTGTGGCGGCGATGGAAACCGTAGTATTTAAGCAAGATGCGGTACCCAAGTAATAATGATTTAAATCGCGGTTTGTTTGTAATTAACCCCAGCAAATTTTACTAACTACTGAAATAGAGAAACACTTTTATCCAAGCGGGATGGAGTATAAAATCTAAATAAGTGTACGGACTACTTACTGCGATTTCAGGCTTCGGGCAAAAAAGACATGTCCTATCAGATCTACACTATCTGAAAAGAAAGCCTAGTGGGAGACATCGCGTGCTATGACCAACAATCTCACTAGTGCAGAATGCAGCAGGCAAAGTGTCCCACCCTAAGCCCCTAATCACCACGGACACCCTTCTGCCTCCGACACACCCAGAGAGGGATCTTCGAGGTGAAATACCTACTCACCAATGGGGATGACGGGCACCCCATATGAAATGGCAAAACAAGGGTAACTCCTCCATGTTCAAGAGCAGACCCGACTCTATTAACAGCTCTACCTGATCTTAGAATATGGTATTGGAGCATTGAGGGAGAATGACTGAAGGTCTATGGGCGAGACAATGCCCGATACCAGCTTCTTCGGCCTTGAAGCCTGTGGGGGCAAGACACTATTTCATACTCTCAAGAGGTGTGGGGTGAACACTCAGTGAAAGCTTTTTCAAAATTAAGTGTAACGCGGCCTCGTTCTCACGATTTTGCGCGTTCAGTAAACATCCTTCCTGCAAAAGCTGTTGGGTGGCTTTTAAGAAGCCAAACTTGAGTGCTGCATAATACAACCGGGTATTCCATCCGTGGTCCCGAGGATTGAGGCTAGCGCCGAACTACACAGGTGCGCTTATGATTTGATCGGGTATCTATCATGCTAAGCACTGCCCTATGTAAAGGGGTCTCTCTATAGAAGTCCTCAGCGTTTACAGGAGCTTTGTGAGAGAGTAGCAACCTCAAGGCGTTGGCGGACTCTGCGTGCTGCCTTTGCGTAAGAGAAGCAGCACTCGAAGTTACTTGTGCGGCAGAATATTAGAGTTGACCTGTTCTCTCGCGTTCTATATCACTCTCACACCAAGACATTTTAATTTGATGGTATGAATCTCCATTGCCATTACCCTGGAGGTCCTACAGCACAATTTCCTGTGGTAGATTCCATCGTTTGCAGCGGAAATTTCTACATTGCGCCACAAGAAAATTGAGCGATTTCAGCCTTGTCCATCAAAACCTGCATGCCCAGGCTTCAGCCTAGTGGGCTTAGCATTTAAGCCTCGCTTAGCTATTTCGCAGGCATTGTATCCTATCCAAAAACTTTTGGGCTTTTTCGTTAGCCTCTAGTCATTCTGATGGAAAGCGAGTCGAGAACATTGGAGGAGAGCTACTTGTATGTACATACAATGACAGAAGACGTGTTCGTTACTGACATAGCTTAGTACAGCGTTGAATGCAAGGGATGCATAATAACAAACAATTGCATTGACTGCGAGATGAGATCAACGAAGAACGACCCGCAGCGACACACGATATTCATGAGTACGTGATTCTGGGCTTCGATGTATTGAGGCTGAAGTGTTTGGATCGCGGAAAAAACAAGGCATTTCTGTACATAGAGCAAGATATAAACCGATAATTGCCTAGGTCACGAGGCCATTCTCACTTGGTGTAAGGCTGTGTCCTACTCAGCCTTGAGCTAGGTTTCGCCTTGGCAATTGGCGAACGAGGCGAGGCAGATAGGCTTGACCGGACTATAAATACCTGTCGCTGCTCTCGCTATCCTTGATTCCTAAACTTCAGAGGGATGCACATGGTCTGTGACTTAAACCGTTGATCATGGCTGAGGTCGCCCTTGCGGCCAGCGCCATTGCAATTATTCAAATCTCCCGAGACATTATTCTTGGTGCATACAAATATGGCAAGGTTGTGAAGAATGCGAAGAAAGAGTTGGAAAAGATTTCTAATGAGTTAGAAGATGTCTGCGAAATCCTGACTAGACTTACAGACTTGGCGATCGTGGCAGACAAATCTGGGGGTCAGTTCAGTCTGTGGCATGCACTTCTGTCCCTTCAGAAGGAGGATGGTGCGTTATCAATTTGCGAAGAGGCGTTGAAACGCGTCCGTGGCGAATTGGTGCCAGCTGGCGGAATAGTAAGATTAACAGGGCGGTTTCGCTGGCCACTGAAATCGAAAGAAGTTGCAAAGATGCTTCAAACAGTCGTGCAGCAAAAGGTCCATTTGACCGAGCTATTGAATATTCACCAAGCGTGAGTCTGGTCTCATGGGATTAGCCTCTGTGGACGTACTAAATCTTCGTAGAGAACACGTTCTGGAGATTGCTAGAGTCCAGCAAAGTAAATATGCCACGATCCCCTCTGTATAGGCCTAGACTGACAAATCTTAGAGCACATGTACGTCTCAGATTGGAAAGGAGAGAGAGGCGAGATTGCTTACTGCTTCAAGGGATCTATGCGGTTTGGCAAAAGCCACAGCTGTAGAGCTTCAGGGTACGATCAGCAAGTTTTTGAGAGTAGGCCGCGCTAATATGAATGCTATAGAGGACAACATTATGAAGTGGCTTTCGTCAGCCAACGCATCCGGCAACCACAATGCTGCATTTGGACAATATGAAGACAATACTGGACGCTGGCTTTTAGATTCGGAAAGTTTTGCTTCCTGGAAGAGCGGCGTCAGTGGGTTAGCTTGGTTGCATGGATCTAGTATGTACATACCTTTTCATACCGGGGTGGGTAGCCTCTTACTTACGGCCACTAGGTGGATGCGGGAAAACAGTTTTGAGGTACCTAAACTGAAGCGCCCAACTTATTTTCTTCCGAGAGACTTACCCTCTGCAGTTCGGCTGTAATCGAAACCATACGATTGTCCCTGAATGCACAGACCCGCGATGTCATGGCGTACTACTATTTCGACTCTAGGGACAAGGATAAACAAAATGTGGGTAGCTTTTTGAGGTGGATTATCGGACAGTTTTGCCGTTCAATGCTCTCCTTGCCGAAAACAGTTCGTACAATGTACCATACTTATCGACCCGAAATCCCTCCTCGGCAGGTCTTGATAAGTACATTCATGTCACTTATCCCCAGCGCTGGGAAGATTTATATCGTGCTGGATGCCTTGGATGAATGCTCAGAGCGGACAGAACTATTCCAATTGATACACACGTTAAGACGGGGAAAATCCACAAATATTAACTTCTTCGTCACCAGTCAAGAGGAGCTAAGTATTGAGATTGCCTTGAAGGGAATATTGACTCACAATATCAGCATCCGAAGTGAAGAGGTTGATGCTGATATTAAGCTACACGTTTGTAAAAGCCTAACTGCAACTGGAAAGCTTTGGAGATGGTTTGACGACCCGGTCAAGGGGGAGATACAGAGGACTCTGATTGCAGATGCAGAGGGATCGTAAGCGTGATTCATATACCTTGCTCAAGCAATGATGAAAGAGTAATCCGAGCTGAGGCTGGGTTTAGGTTCCGCTGGGTTTCTTGCCAGCTCGACACCCTCAGCAAGCATGTCACGCCAAGTCGAGTACGACAAGCTCTGAAGGAGCTGCCGAAAAACTTGAATGAAACTTACGATAGGATACTTTCCAGAATTCCTTCAGAAAATTACCAAGAGATACGGGCAGTTCTATACTGGCTCGCTCTTTCCGAGCGCCCACTGAGTCTTAGTGAAGTTGCGGAAGCTGCTGTAGTAAGACCGGGTCGTTGGTTGTCGATCAGCGATAGAGTTTCCGACCCACGCGTAATTACTGATATATGCTCAAGTCTTGTTGCCGTTACCGGGCACGGAGGGCCTCACCAGGGAGTCGAATTAGCACACCCTTCAGTAAAAGAGTACCTTCTTTCAGAAAGGCTGCGAACTCTGCAACATCCGGCCTGTGCATTTGCTATCGTTGATGTGGATGCTCACAATTTCATTTGGAGATCCTGCATCTCGTACCTTTTGCATTTCAACGAACCTAATTCGTTGACAGCACAAAGATTCATAGAGTTTCCGTTGCTGAGGTACGCTGCACGATACTGGCATCGTCATGTGAAAGATGTTGATTGCAGAGGCCCTCAGGAGAGTGGAGGCTTTGGGCTTATGGTCAAACTATTCGCTCAAGATAGTAGTGCCAGCTTTCTAAATTGGCTGAGGGTATTTGACTTGGACACGCCGTGGGAAGAAGAGCAGCTGTATAAACGGCTCGAGGATTTTTCGCAGCCATTGTACTACGCGTCTCGGCTTGGATTGTTGGGAATAGCAAAGCTTCTGGCGGAGAATGGCGCGGATGTCAACGCTCATGGCGGTGGTCAAGATGCAAACGCGCTTCAAGCGGCTGCTGCTGCAGGGCACGAAGCAGTTGTCCAAATGCTAATTGAAATGGGGGCGGATGTAAGAGCCGAAGGTGGTTCTCACGGCAATGCCTTGCAAGGAGCTGCAGCTGGAGGCCACGAAATAGTCGTCAACATTCTGCTAGACAATGGTGCTGATGCTAACGCTCAAGGGGGAGGCTACTACGGTACCGCGCTTTGCGCAGCTGCAAATAGAGGACAGGAACGGATAGTCGACATTTTGCTCGTGCGAGGCGCAGATGTTAATGCCAAAGGAGGCGACTATGGGAACGCTTTGCAGATGGCTGCAATTGGAGGCAGGGCAAGGGTTGTTGAGAAACTTCTGCAAAGTGGCGCAGATGTAAATGCTCAGGGAGGCATATATGGCAATGCTCTACAGGCCGCTGTGTTCAGAGGCGGGAGTGAAGTAGTCCAGTCGCCGCACAATGGCACCACTGATGTCAGACCTAATGGCGCCTATCACGGCGATAGTTTCTGGGCGGAAACTAGGTTCAGGGACCACAATAAGGTAGTGGAGCTATTACTAAGCAGTGGCGCTGACGTTAACGCTCAAGGTGGCTACTATGGCAACGCACTGCAGGCTGCTGCAGCTGTTGGAGCCATGAAAAAGCTGCAAGTGTTATTGGACCATGGGGCGGACATCAATGCCTGGGGAGGACGCTTCAAAACTGCACTGCGAGCAGCAGTTGCTAGAGGTCACGACCATACAGTGGAGACGCTGCTTAATCATGGTGCCAATATTCATTTTGGAGAACACTCGCCTTGAAAGATTAATGGTGGGCAGAGTTCTATGGTGGAAAATGACGTATCCAGGTCCCTGGGTATGTTGGGGGCCAAAAGTATTCACACTTTCTGGAGGTGTCGGTTGCTTGCTTTGTTCAAGTTACATTATTCTGGGGCTTTAAACGGCTGGATTGCACCCTAAGTGCGCCATAGGAGTACCTCATGCACAGAATCGTACCTAGTTCATGGGTGGGGCTGATCGGTGTAAAGAGTTTATCGTAGCTACGGGAGCTGCGAAGAAGTCCAGCGGCGTGAAAATTCTTAAAGCAGTCTGCAGAGCAGCGAAAATGCGGCCATTGCTTTACAGCCATATGGTGTGAGAGTCCAGCAGTAAGCCGGCTACGAATACACTGCTTCTTCCTCCAATCTGTCTCAAACATCAAAAACCCCGAGAGTCCGGCTTAGTTTGTGTAGAGCTAGTGCTCGCAATTTTAAGAGGTATTTTCTGCGAAATCTCAATACCTTTCTCTGTTGCTGCGTGGTTTGAACTCACGAATAGAAACAGGATATTTCCTACCTCAAAATTTTAATCCAGATGGTCTGCTTTTGGGATGATGAGATGGGCTTCGGAACTTCACCTGACGGGCGACTGCGATAATCGCAAACGTTTCCCCCCGCATAGGCTAGTGAATTTCGACGACACTGGTTGCCTCCTCAACCATACCACTGCACTTGCATCTATTATTAGTGAGTGCAGCTCACTTCTAAAGGTCAGGCTCGACTGCAAGGGTTGAACGAGTAAGACATGTCCGGCAACATATCTCAGCGCCCGGCTGCTAATTTTCACCTGGTGGTGTCACTCGCCACTTCATTTGGGCAGTTTACCTAAGCACCCATATACCCCTCGTACAGCCCCATTGCTTCCTAAAAAAAATTTTCCATATCTAGAGGATTTACTAGTAATTATGATATACAATTTTTTCGTAAACCCTACACGAGAGCCATGTGCCATGTAGAAAGTGAAACAGAAGAGTCACTGCCGAGACACCTAAGCCGAAACCAGCAATTTCGGGTGATGTCGATATTACTATAAGATCGAGGATTTCCTATTCGGCTCTAGCGCCACAACTATCGCTAGCCATAGATGCGAGAGCACATGTCTTCTCGACGCGTCGCCCTGATTATTCACCTTCGACCGTGGGTAGCTGCGCAATATGTAGCAAATGTGTGACTAGAATTTATAAAATTGCTTCAGGCTTGACACGTTTTTAGAGGCAAATATCGCAATGGAAGAGTAAAATAATGTAGCCTCCTGCATGCGCAATAACCGAACTCGTTGACAGCTCCACCTGATCCTATATAGGGCATTAGAGCACTAACGGAGGAGGGATGAAGATTTAAGGATAGGGTGACGGTAGCTGAAGCGGAAGGGATAATCTCTGGTATTTTGCCACAAACTCCTACCTCTCGCTATATCCAGAGCTGTCCGTCCCTTGTTATTGACCACTTTAACATCAGCCCCGCCTGGACGAGACACTGTAAAATACCGGTGGCTTTCAAGGATTCAGGCGTAGATACTGCCAAATGCAATACTCCTCTTACTGCGTTCATTAACCTGCCGTTGTCCAAACTCAAAACTATATCCCTCACGGGTTGCAAATATCCGCTCTCTTTCCCGGCAGTGGTTCCATCTCCCCCGTATCATGCTTTTTCATAACAAACCCTTCGCATGCTCCCCCACACCCGGAAGGAATTTCCACTCCTCGTCCCCCAGGTCCCGTGCCCATGGGTAATGCTTAAAGCGCTTCCGCGCTCTCCGCTTTGCCGCCCACGGCTACTGCATTGAAATAGATCCTAATCACATTCTCCCCCTCACCTGCCAGCCCCCGACTCTCCAGCCCCCCGTAAACAACCTCCCCCTCCCCATTCTTCGGCAACGCCGGCCCCGCAGCACCCGACATGTAGAGGCTCTGGGCGGCGCCACTGGTCTGGGCGGCTGCGCGTCCGTCGGCTTGGGTGCTTGTTGGAAGGTTGGACACTGCGACCGTAGGCGGGGAAGGAGCGCGGGGGAATGGGCCTTCGGAAGGGGGAACACAGCAGTGGGGGAACGCTCTGATGTATCACGGCGCAGAAGGTCTGAGCCGGGGAGGGCGGAGGAAGGGGAAGGGAGAGGATTCCAATTCCGCCGTCGGAGGTTTCCGCAGCTCTAAAGAAGGTCAGTGCTTCACCGACAGCGGTATTACTTGAGCCTCGGGAGGATTCAGCAGCGCTGGGGGTTTCCTCCGCTTTAAGGGAAGTCTGTGTTTGCGGACAACGATCTTACTTGAGCCTCAGAAACGTTCAGCGGAGTCGGCGGTCTGTCTTTGACGCGATATTGGAAGAGCGCTGTGGGTCTGACTTTGTAACAGCCCTAGAATTGCGCGTGTTCGAGTGACTGGTCCGGTTGCCATTTTAGCGGCGGATGAAGGCAGTGGGTTTCCGCCGAAACGGCGCGTGTATGTTCGCGAGAATAATTACCCGTGCATAGACATCTCGCGCGGAAGTAACAGAGTCGAAAATTGAACGGGGTAGGAAGGAGGTTTACTACCGTTGCTCAAGTCAGCAGTGTATGTATGTACAACCTTTCCCGCCTTCGCCGCAAAGCGAGCTGCGCAAACATACGAGCACTATATCGCAGCCACACCCCCGACTTACTACACTTTCAAACGGAATTTACCGCGAACTCAGTTTCCCCGATGTCAGAAGCTTTAAGAGTCTAAACAATTTAGCAAACTCTACGGGGCGAAGGACGCTCTTCAACATAATTCCAATCCGCCGCTTATTTCAAGTTGTTCTTCAAGCTGTTCTTCAGAGGTTTTGCTGGGAAGATGGTGGGATATTATCCCTCTAGCGAAAGGATTCCGCAAGCTGCAGCGACGCCCCAGAGCCGCCAACCAATCCCTATAGTTCTGTAAATGCTCCAAGGGATATATTTAGCCCATGAACCCTCACATCGCATTTTCAGGAGTGGACGAACTTGTACAGAGTATGCACCTCCGGCCTCCACACGTGGGTCGCCCATACAACTTTTGCGATGTCACTGCTGACCAGGGTCGCGGAGAATATGTAATACGAAATAGGATGTCGTGTAGCGTTGGACGGAGGAATTGCGAGTAAAGACAACGTACATGCATGCGCTAGAGGGCATGGAGCAAGCAGCACTGCAGAGAACGACCACCAGGCTCCGCAGCTTCGATCCCACATTTGTGAGTGAAATATGTAGTGTCATAGGTGGTGCGATATCCGGGATCGCTTTAAATAACCGGTCTCGCCTGTAATAATGAAGGGGGAATTACATCTTCGTAGATGATGAAGTTTTACGGGATCTCATCTGGCCCATTTTACAATTAGTTTGGTTATGTACTCAGTACCTCAGTATCCGCAAAATCTGTTGTGTCCAAGATGTTTCAGATATGATGCCACGTGATGCGGCTGTCGAATCTCAGCCGCACACGACGACACACCATGGAGGAAACCTATATTGTCGATTAGAGAGCGATACTCAATGCTTGAAACATATTGCTTTGTCCCTACCCCGCTTATTACCTTCGGCATGGTCTTGACTGTTGTCTACCCGACAGGCAAGGATGTTGTTCGCGAGCCGTTGAGCTTCTAGTTACTCCCGCGAAAATCGCTGGTCGGCTCAACTCTTAGCATCGTTACAATTCGCGGCCTGAATGGCGACCCCGTCACCGGTTGGACCCATCCCGAAGGTAGCGTCTTCTGGATCAGAGACTTCCTTCCGCTAGATGTCCCAGATGCTCGTGTGCTTAGCTTCGGGTATAATACAGACACCATTTTTGGAAACAGCATTGCCGAATTCGGGACCACGCTTTGGACTCGCTAGGGAGTCTCTTAGATAAGCGTGAACAGCCTGACGTGAGTCCTTGATAAATTTTCCGGGCTGAAGCGGGTGGTTTGACTTGTTTCACGTTCGTAGGAATTGCGGAGACCTATCATCTTTGTCGCTCACTCGCTCAGAGGCATCATTGTAAAACAGGTAGGCCGTATACTACTATTTGTGGCCTCGCAAGTCCTTTTCTGACTTGGTGGACATATGCAGGCTCTCCTTGGAGCGAGCATCGAACCTCAGTACAAACTTATTAGCGAATATACGACTGGGATAATTTTCCTAGGGACTCCGCACCGTGGAAGCGCACATGCCAACTATGGCACAGTCCTTACCAACATCGCTACAGCCGTCATGCGCAAGCCCACTACCAGGCTGTTCAGTTCTCTGCAATTCAATAGCGACCAACTCATTCAAATCACAAAAGACCTCAGGTTTCAGTTTCCCAAATACAAAACTATTAGCTTTTATGAAACGAAGCCAATAAAACACTTCTCTTCAATTGTAGATAATGAGTAAATAGCTTTTGAAATTTTTGACTTATATTGTTAAAATATCTTTATATTCAGATCATAAAAAGATACTCTATACTTTTAGATATAATTAATAAAGACTGGGTTCTGATTAAGGTAGATCATTGCTGCATATGTAAATTTGAGTCACAAAATAATGAAGTTTATGAGAAACTTTGTAAGAAGATATGCAAAGTGTTATCAACAGAGTAAATTACCCAAATCAATGCTAATTATCTGTAAATCTTTCTAATAGATTTGTCCTGCCACCTAAACATGCCAATGAATAACTTATTTCTTTGTAGGGCTAAAGTTAATTTATAATTGTACAATAAAGCAAAACTCACTGGGGGTAATTAGATATTACAAATAACTATATACAATTAGCATTTCCAACAATTTTATTGAAACTGAACTAAACTGATGAAAACCGGTTTAAGATATTAATATATAGGGTAGTTGAAATACTTAAATCCTTAAAGAGAAAATTTTTGACATAGCAACTATTAATAAAATGAATCTTGATAATCAATAGCTTAGTATCTTTTTAGAAGATATTATTTTCTCAAACCTTCCAGAATCAAGTATATCAGCTAAACTCTCTGCAGCAAAGCTTGTATCCTAGCTTTTATTATCTAATAAAGATGCAGATGAAGACTAGAGTACCAATTACAAGACTTACTATAAGTTTTCTTAAATCTAGCAGCATAGTTGAAAGGTTAATATTAGTGGGAAAATATTTTAAAAATACACTAAATGTAAGGTTAGCACATTCCAATATATCACTTAAGCTCAAGTTCATATTATTTAAGCAAACAGAAATAGGACATTTATAACGGTACAGCAGGTCTAACTAAATATTTAAAAAATAAATATAGACTATACCCTCTAGCTACAACTTCATTTACTAGCAAATCAATACTTTAACCGTTACAATAGAAAGAATCTACTTGGTTATAAAACATATTCAACTACCTTTTTATATAATAGATTGTTCAAGATAATCAAGCTTTTCACAGTGTAGAAAATCTAGTATTTTAAGAACTGTTAAAGTATTAACATCCTACTATATTTCTTCCATCATCAAGTAAAACTATCAGGAAATAAGTTCTATGTAACTGGAAAACAAGTAAGAAAATAGTAAAGACATATATTAGAAAAAGTATAATTACAATATATTTAGGTTTAAATACATGGACAACTCTGTACATAACTATGGCAATGCTTGAAATTGTAAATTATTTTGTGAATCATAATAGAAAGTTTTATGATATTGTTTTAAGTTTGAAAAGATTGAATAGTTTATATTCTGGTTAAAATATAATAGAGTATACTTTTAAGGTTATTCAAGAGTATGAAATATAGCAATAAGTATGTTTTTTAATCATAAATAATACTGTATTAAATGATACCCTCATTTAGAAACTTCAATTTTAACTTAACCTGAATTATTAAAAATCTAATACCTATTAACTACAATACTTTGAGTATATATTGAACTTATCTGTACAATCATTTTAGGGCAGTAAAAATACAAGTAAAGAAGTTCAGAACACTATTTGTTATAAACATCTTGAGCCCTAAATAGCAGAACACTATAAACATGGGAATAGCATAAGAATTATTAGATCAGATCCCAAATGAAGCTCTATTAAGCTAAGTATACAGTTAAGAAAGCTAGTTACTGAATATGAATAGCAATAGAACTTGCTAAAGTATAGAAGCTTATAGTAGCAAAGTACAGGCTGCTAAGCCCATATACTGTGCACTGTATATGGTAACTGAAAAATATGAGATAATACCCTGGTCAGGCAACCCTTACTTAGTAGACTTAGCTAGCTACCACAATGCTAAGAAAGTTATATGAGAAGTAACTAACACATTACAAAGGCTTCTCATTAGGAACTGGTTAGGAGCGATTCAGAAAAGTAAGTTAATAGATTCCTGAACAGCTAAAGTAGCTGAGAAATACGTTAACTAGAAGTAGTAAGTTATGCAGTAATTACACAAAAGGAAGAAAGGTATGAGTCACTACGTGACTTAGGTTTCCTTATTTGAAATTCAGGTTATAAGTTATATCTTAGCATGACTATAATGTGATATGTAATTACCTGATAGTAGGTAGTCAATAACTTAATAAAGAGCTACTATAAAGAGTACTTGAAAAGTCATGAAAAGTACTTTCCTTTTCTCTTCATCAAATATATTACTTAAAAGTTTATTACTTTATAATTAAGTTCTATTATTCAAGATATCAAAAGATATAATCGTATGTTACCTTATTGAATTCCAGCTAGGAAGTAATTCTGGTCTCTAGCAATGAAAAGACTTTATCTACATATCGAGTTATCTAGAACAACCAAGTCTAAGTAGTACATACTAGTATCATCTATCTCACAATACCTAAAGTCTTCATCACTACACTATTGTTATTTGTATACAAACAGATGATAAAAGAAATGTAGCTGAATAGAGAAAGTATGAACCTTAAGAAAAGCTTTATAATTTATACATCTATATCTATAGCAGCTTTCAATATTAAGCTGAGTTTTGTAAACTTGAGACTTTAAATATAGTGATTGTAGATAAAGGTATTTGCTGGAATTTGAAATACTTTATAATTATTACTGCTTTAAAGTTATAGTCTTTTATTAAGCTCTACTGCACCTAATACTCTAAACTAAATAATGACATACTTATAGTAGAAGACTAGGAAGATATTACTGCTATTAAGAAATTTTGAAACCTTTATTAGAAGTTACATATCAGATAAAAGATAGATTTGCTACTATTTCATGAGTTATTCCCTTAGTTGAGTTTTTAGTTAATAAGTATAAGGTAATTATCACTCAATTTAAGGTTTCTAGAACTTTTCAATACATTTACTTGATACAGTCTACTAATCTCGATTTAGTTAAACTCAATTGCTATTATACCAAAATTCAGAATATCTTTACTTATATTTATATTGTTGCTCTGAACTCATTTAGTAAATTTAAATTTCTAGATAATATGACTTAAATTAATGCCAAAATTACAATAGCTAAGATAATAGTCACTACCCTTTAGATAACAGTATATAAGCTAAAGAATAGACCACTAAGCAGTTCAGACAAAGATTTATTACTGAAACTAAAGAAAAAAAAGGTTGACAAGTAGAAAGTAACTTCTCAAAAGATAAGTCAAGATAACCTATTAGAACAATATTTAACAATACCACTTGAACTTAATCTCAAGTCTGAATTAGAACTAGAATAGTGATACAGGTGTCCTGATACCTGGCCTTAACTTGCTTAAATAACTTTAAACATTCTTTACATTCTAGCCATATTAACTAATCCAAAGAAATTATTCTCAAGTACAAAAATAGCTATAATGGAAAATCACATGTACTTGAATGTTGATAGTATTAACACTTTAGAATGCCTTAAGTCATGGTAGTAAAAAGGTCTTCTTATATCTTCTATCAAAGATAAAATTAATTCTATTATGTAAATTACTACTATATATATATCTTATATCAGTTTAAACTAAACTATCAGTTTATATCAGTTTTGCCTTAAAATTGAACTACTTTAATTAGTTTCTTAAACTGAATCAAACTATACAAACTATTTACCTGCCAAATCAAATTACACTAAATGATTGGAAATACTATATACAATAAAGATTTACTATTAAATATGACCACCTTTAATTCCAATAACAGCTTTACAGCATTTAGGCATACTTTCAATGAATCTATTAAAATTTGCAAATACAATATTGCCTCCAAAAAATGGTAAGAATTGAAGTATATTTCTCTAACTTTTTACCTTTGCTGCTTTCACTATATAATACTTTATTTGCTTATACTGTAGTAAAGCAGATAAGAGTTTTCTGCAAAAGCCTTCTATTGGTAACTCTAGAAATATATTAAATAGTGATTTGAGTAATTCTAGTATAAAGATAAATAGTATCATAATTGAGTTTGTTTTTTTTATAATAATAGGGCTACAACTTAAATACTTGTGAAATACTCTTTTCTTGAGCCTATAATTGCTTCAAAAAATTTTTAGCATTCTATTTATATTTTAATTTATATTGACTATAATTCCCCTGAATTTTAAATAATGTTAATGATTATTTGTAGCTAAATTATCATGTTCATAGATTTATTAAAAAGGAATTTAATGATTTTGTATAATTATATGATTGTATATTAATCTTAACTATATAAATATGTTGAATTTGAACATGAATTACTATATACTTAACTACATCAGTATAATCTTTATTGGCTATGAGAATATTCTCAAAAAACTAGAATTGAAATAATTATTATCTAGAACTTAATAGAACTTAAAAGCTTAAAGAAGATTTATTATATATAATTTAGAAAAATTAGAGAAAACTTAAGTCTGTTTAAAGTTCATAAAAGATTATTATAAGAGGTAAATATAAATACTTACATATTTTAGAGTAAAGGTAATTACTTATTACCATAAAAACTAATTTTTTTACTTATATAATACTCTTTATTTATTTGTATACTATAATTTTTTTCTACTACCTTATAACACTTTTACAATTCTATTAATTAAACTCTTTACTAGTAATACCTATATATATTTGTCACTGACATTTTAGGCTGCAAGCCACAGGATGCTATGAACATGGAAGTAATGCAGGAATCATTGGACCGGACTGCAAATGAAGCTTTATTGGGCATGGTATGTAATCAAGAGAGCTGGCTATCAAATATGAGCAGTGATGAAACTTGCTGGGGTATTAACCTAGAGCAGCAGCGCATAAACTGCTAAGCCTATACACTGCACATTGTGTGCGGCAATTAAGAAAACATGAGACAATACTTTAGTTGGACAGCTCTCGCTTAGTAAACTCAGCTAGCTACTATAATGCCAAGAAAGTTATATGAGCAGCAACTGATGAACCATGAAGGCTTTTAGCTGGGGACTAGCTAGAACAATCTAAGGAATGAAGCTGATAGATCACTGACTAGCTAAGGTAGTTAAAGGACACATTAATTAGGAGTAGTGAGTTATGCAGTGATTATACTTAGATAAGAGAGGTATGAGTTACAGAGTAACTTAGGTTCCCTTAATTAGAAATTGAGTTACAAGTCACACCTTGGCATGATGGTAATGTGGTATGCGATTACTCAATAGTAGATGGTCAGTGACTTAATAAAGAGCTACTATCAAGAGTGCTTGAAAAGTAATGGAAAGTGCTTTCCTCTTCTCTTCATTAAATGTATTATTTGAATATTTGTTACTTAGTAATCAAGTTTTATCGTATAAGATATCGAAAGATATAATCGCATACTATCTTGTTGTATCCTAGCTAAGAAGTAATTCTAGTCCCTAGCAACGAGAAGACCCTGATCGCAAATCAAGTTACCTATCGTACCTAAGTTCACGTAACACAAGGCAGTATTGCCTACTCTATAGTACCCGAAGCCTCTACCATTACAATATTTCTTTAAGTTGCTTGATCTTCTTATTTGATTATTTTTTTCTCTAGTTATCATAAATATCTTAAGCCTCTTCAGGATAATACCATAAATACAGAGATGGCATTTGCTATCATTAGATTAGATCGCAATTCTACTGGATTAGGGATAGTATATATAACTTGGCAAGAATAAACTAAATATAAGGATAGACAGTACTTGCTAAAAGCAAGTAATAGTCAAAGTAAGACTTATGTAGTCAATACTCTTAGTACTGAGAGTGTAACAAATGACTACTCAATAATTATTCACACCTTGGTTAAGGTAGTAATCTTAACTAACTACATAAATATCAAGTAACCTAATCAGGAAACAATTGACTATGAAGAAGCTGTATAGACTATAGTACTTGAAACAGTTAAATGTGAACAAAGAACCAAGGAAGTTAAAGGACATTTAGCAGTTGAAGAACATATTAGTTAGATATAGTAAGTAACTCAAGTATAGGCAGAGATTTATAAGTGATAATGACTCAAGTTCTATTATTGAACTTAGCATAAGTTATATTGTAAGTTATGCCAAGAGGTATACATATTAAGTGGTATAAGTTACCCGTTTACAAGTGATCAAGAGATCAATAAAGAAATAGCTATAAATATTGTATTGAAATCTTAAGGAAAGCATCTGTGACAATCTGACTCTGATAAGGTCTCATCTTCTAGTTTGTCTTGATGTTCAAGTACACAGCATGGAATTCTTAGAGTGGCCATAGGATAAGTATGTTGGTCCTGTATACTAAGATAGCAAAACAGTCCTACTGTAACTATATCAAAGAATATCTTGGGTGATGGTTCTTGGTATGAAGCTTATATTGCTAAACTAATAAGATACTCAATGAAGATAGAAGGAAAAACACTTTCCCCAAGATTCCAATACTATATTTATATCTGCCTTTTTACTGATTTCTTAGCTACCTGTTAATGGGCAACTTATATTACTTAATGTGTTCTTTTCTTGGCATAACTCACACTTGATTTACACCAAGTCTAATAATGAAATCTGAGTCATCACAACTTATATCTTTCTATATACACCCAAGCTGCCTACTACATCTAGCCAACATATTCTTCAGCTACCAAGTATCTTTCAGCTCTCCTGGTTCTCTTCCCTCGACCAACGATTCTTCATCCGTAGGTCATAGTAGTTCCTATTGGCTAGTCACTTCCTGGCTAGGCTACTTGGCAGTTGTGTGGCTGGCTGAGGTCATTACCTTGACCAGGGTGTGGGTGATTTACTGAGCTGCCATGGGTTACACTCTTAGCACCGAGAGCACTGATTGCATGAACCCCTGCTTCGGCTCTCACTTATCTATGGCAAGTGCCATCTGTCCTCGTATTTGGATCATCCTTACTAAGCTGTGTATGCTGTCCTTAACTCTATGGGTCTGCGATCTGGTCTAATGGTACCAATGCTACTTCCATATCTGTAGTGTTCCTGATAAGGCTTAGAATGTTTGTGACATCTACATATTTAACTTCATTAAGCAAAAAATCCAGATTTTCCATTTGAAGATACATATAGCTTTGGAATATTCACATAGAATATTTGAAATAAATCATAATAGTTAAATTTAGCAAAGGCACAGTCTAATGAGTAAAGGGAATATTTTCAGTTACTGTCTAATAAAGATTTTTTTGATGATGGCTTTACTAACTTAACAGCCTTATAATTTATTTACATGCTAATAATTAGAGAGTACTTTTGAAACTTTATGGAAATCCATAATAACCACCAGATTTGGCAGCAACAATCATAAGATTTCTATTTACCAACTAGTTAACTATATGAGATATTCCACTATTCTTTTAATACTTATCAGTATGGAGTCCTGCCAAATGAGGAAATGCTAAATTGCTCAGAAGAAGAGGTTGAGAACAGTGATATAGATACATATTTACCAGAATCAACAATGGCTCTATGTCAAACAATCCTCTGAAAAAGTGGATATCCGGAAACACAGCTTTACGGCTATCAGTCGAACTCTCCGCTGTACCAATATCCCTTAAAACTTCATCCTCCCCATGCCCCATCACTATCGCCTCCTCTCCACTTTTCTCTAACTTCGCAGCCTTGGTTTTCAGTGCAGAGACTCGAGCGACAAGGTCTTGCATCTCCGCAGATGTCAATGTGATTGATGTTACGTTGACATCTGCAAAAGAGACCGTGGAGGACAATGGAGTACCAGCATTGGCTGGACAAATGGCTGTGTTGCTGATAGTCGGCTGTATTCCCGTGATGTCAGTGGACTGTGGTGATGTTGCAGTGGGAGCATCGCTGGGTGGTGGAGACGGGCTGAGCTCTCGGGATCTCTTGTGTCGTAGAACTGTAAATAATTAGTAATTTTCACTTTGAGTAAGGGAGAGTATACATTGGTTACGAGAGGGAATTGCTAGTCTCTTTGGAGGCATGGTGTTGAGATAGTCGCCGAATTTTCGTTGTCGCAGTGTTGTGTGCGGGGGAGGAATGCAGGTCACGAATTCAAAAGGCGGTGTTGATATAAGCGACCTGCTGTAGTTCACGTTAAAAATTGGCTTCTGGCGAGGTCAAACCCCTCGCCTTTGGTGGGCGCACACCCTCTGCGGTAATGTATATTATTTATACAAGTAAGCCTCAATTTTTGTCGCAGAACTTGCCAAGGCAGTAATCCACCTATCCTGCTACAGCGATTTTTCTAGGGAAAAAGTGCTATGGTTGGCCTCAACAGCAGTGTCAAAAATCTTGACCTGCTGTCGTTTCATTGCAATTTGATGGGGTGCTTGGCGCACCTTCTAATTGATTCTTTAACTAGAGCCAGGAGCCTCACAACCAATACACAACACGCTGCTCGGCGAGCTTGCCGCACATGCACCTAGGCCAGCCACACTATGGACTTCAAGGTGAGCAAATATCCTAAATGCAAAGTAGAAACATGCAGGAGCTGCTCGGGGAATCTTTACTGAATTTTGAAACGGCGAAGTAGGAATAAAGTGGTCACATTGCCGGAATTTTCGATTAAGATGTTTAACTGATTTTATGTAGGGTGTGTCCGAACCATATTTGGGTGTGCCCTTAACAGGAGTCATTGGTTTAGATCACTTAATGAAAACTAACTCTGCACAGCTCTTTGCACGACCTCAACTTGGCGCAGAAAGACAATTCGGCCCAGCTCCCCTCCTTCTCGCCTGCTTCCTCGGCACCGGCGCTTTTCGGCGATCCGCCGCGAAAACCATTTCTTCGCCGCAGGAGTCGTGGCGTCCATTACCATGGCCGCATTTGGCGCAGTCAATGTCCTGGACGTTGTTCAGATATCCGTTTGTTGGTGCAGTTCTTGCATCGTTTGTTCGTATCGGGGTCATCAAGGGTATATGGGCTGAGGGCGGGGTCTAGGACTAGGGAATCGGAAAGGAGAGAAAGAGCGATCTTGGAGCAAGAAGTTCGTCTAGGAGAGAATAGGACTTGGACAAATTTTCGCTGATCAGGATTTGCTAGAGAAAGAGAAGGAATTAAGGATATGGAGTGAAAATAGACGTTATATCTGCCCAGAGGGTTGAGAGCACAAGAAAGACTGGTCTATCTGATCTGGCGCCTGAGACAAGTGATACGGCGCCGGAGCCAAATAGGGAAATTCTCACTCACCTCGATCTTACTATAATTATGACATCGCCAGAGACGGCCTGTTTCGGTTTAGCGTAGCCAAGCGGTCCCAACGACGCAACGAGTATTTTAAGCACTCTTTCGCTTCATAATAACGATAGAACTTAGATATGATAGCAGGTCGACTCAACCTAAATAAACCCGCTTAAAAGAGCTAATTTTTGGAAATAGGAGAGTACAAGCCTGATATCCTGGAAGCGAGTCAATCCGGGCGAGGTTGGTGGGAAACGAACAAACTCAATATACCCACACAGCTGAATACGCCCGCACAACTCAACACTGTATGACCGCCGTATAATCTACCCGCGATGCTTTGTAGTAAGTGTGTTGTATGTATGTACGCCTCCCTTCGATTGGGCGCCTCTAGTTCGAAGTGCTTGCGATGACTACCATCAGGCAAGCGGCCTCACATCGCATACACTTGGGTATTTTGAACATGTTTGCAGCGATGTTTGTGCTACTTTAAAGAGTATGAGTCTGTGCTGTGACCACATAAGATCAGCGTATGGCCTACCGGGGCTGTGATTCTCCATGGGCTGGCCCAATTATGCAGTAGATACTCTCTGATGCACGAACAATGTATATATAGTTTAGCTACTAAAGCGCGGCTTTTGCTAATGTTATCGCTCGGCAGGGGTCTCTTAGCCCTAATGCTCCATCACTAAAAGCAACCCTTCAGTTTGCGATCGAAGCTGGGGCCGTCGCCGAATCAGTACCCTTCTATGGGCAAGACCCAAGTTTCGATTCAGCCGAAGCGGGATCTCTATTGGTTGGTGGAGAACATTTTGGTTACGACATCTTTCTAGCATTTAGAGACTATGTGAACATGGTTGTTCGAGGTGATTTGGAGGCATCCAATAAAGTCGATCCAAGCCAGCAAATATCAGCTTTGCAGTTGAACCACCATGCACCTTACACATGTGCCTCGTACCTAGTTTTGGGGTTGAGGGGGCAACTGGACAGATTAGTCTCTTTAGAGTACTGGTCTATCAGGCGGGGTTTCTAGTGGCCGCAGGCACGCCCAGAAAGGCACCGGCTACCAATGTGATCAATGAGTTCTATAAGCTAAATTGTGGCACACCAACGATTCACCCCGTCAAACACAGCCTCAGAGGACGTTGTGCAGAAATACACCAACTTCCATCACCAGTGAGATCCATACCATAGCTGCCTTCCTAAATCTAACAGTTCCTCAAAGTACCCCCCTGAAGTTTAATCCCCATGTCCGGGTCCCCACAGTTCGGGTTTCCGCCTGTGTCAACACATTCATCCGCACATCTTCACATCCTCCCCAATACTAGCTGCGTCGCGATCGAAACCGATGCCCTTAATTCCCAGCATCTGCCCACACCTCAGCAGATCGATCAGCTTCCCCTCCCAAAGCGGTTGTTGCCGCTTCCATTAACTCCGCTTCTCTAAGCCTCCCGTCAAAAGGGTCAACTTTGACGATAACGGTTTCGGTTCCAAGCATAATTATCTCTCTTCGGACTCATTTCCATAGTCTTCCCCGAGGCAGGTCCGACTGGGAAAAACTCATATCCATTTGATACCACGGGGGCCAACTCGACTTCAGCTCAGTGCCTCAAACAGTTCTCTTTCCTCAATGAGTGGTACGATTTTCTATTCCCCGCCGCTGGCTTGGTTATCACATATGACCAGCTTCCAGTGGGAGTAGAGGCCAGCGAGTTGGTCCTAGGGGACTCGGTGAACGGCCGAGTGGTAGGCGAGCCAAAAGACGACGAGGCTGAGAAGGGTGTGGGCTTAAGGGGGTTGAAGGGATATATGCGGTTGGAATTGGGGGAGGAGCTGCCAGGACGACGAACAATAAAGCGAACAATACAGCCTCGAGGCCAGTGTCGAATACAGTCTTTAGTACACCCTCCAATAAAATGCCTAATGCATCATCTAATATCGCGCTTGCGAGTTCCGCAAACCCTCCCTAAAAACCGGATGCTGCCTTATAACTCATCTCCGGTATCGGACTTATAGCACTGGGGCCACCATCCTAATAATACTCTAACCTGGCATTGGAAAGGGCGCCGGTCGTGGAAGTGAGGGAGAGATCTCCCAAAGTCAAAGAAAGTACATCAGTAGAGGTGAATGACCTCTTTATTTATTTACCCACCCAATTGCATTTAATTATATAATCAGCGAACAACGTATTCGCTGTTAGATTAACCTTAATTTCTCAGGAAACACACGTGGTGTGTTTTCTATTGACCACGATTTACGCTCGGGGGCTGCAGGAGGTGTTGAAATGCAAAATATATGAACCGCACGTACGAGAATCGAAATTCTTATGCCGAACAAGTGTATTGGTTTCTTTCATTTACAGCACCATTCGTTAATTGTAGAGATGGGAAGAAGGGAAGAATGTAGTGGCATGACAGAGATGGAGAAGGGAAAGGAGGGGACGACGAAGGAGAGGATAAGGAGAAAGAAGAAGGAAAAGGGCTGGCCGCAGAAAGAAAACTCGTTCACAGGAGCTAAGGCTGACCAGACTCACGCCAAGTGGGCCAGACATCATTGGGAACAGAAGCATAATCCGAGAAATTCCTGGGAGAAGTCTGCTGACTTTCTGAAACAAACGGAAGTTGAGAGATAGTGTTCGAACGAGGAAAGAGAACGGCAGTAGAGATTATTTCCTGGCGACATATAAAATGCCGAGCCGCAACCGAAGTCGGACGTGACATGTTCTGTTGTTGATAGACAGAAGTCTGCGAGTTTGACTGTAAGGTCGCCGTCTGTGACGAGTACATTTTCGGGTTTGAGGCTGCGGTGATATATCCCTATTGAGTAGCAAAACTCGACGGCATCCAAGGTCTGGAGGAAGACTGGCTTGGCCAGAAAGTCGCTGTAAATTTACCATTGGACAGAGAATAAACACCTGGGCTGAAGACACCATAAACTGGAAACCAGGATGCCTGTAACAGAACGAGATGAATGCCGTCAAATTAGCCTGACCTTGAAAGGATCCAGCCATAAACACACTTCTGCCTATGCGCATCGCGCTTATCTCTCCAGGTACTTTCATACCCACACACACAGCTAAACGTGCGCCCTGCAAAGGGAAAATGTAGCTTGAGGTGGCGGTCGAGGTCCGCAAGACGCGCGAAGGAGTAGGAGGTGCATCCAGGGCAGAGGCAGATGAACCGGGTCACGCTCCTAGAGAACATTGGTTGAATCCTTGTATTTAGGAACTTGTTAGCATACGCCAGGGGTAAAATTGGACTAGCTCCCTCTCAGAGTGGAAGGTGGTGCCGCAGGGAGGAGGAGCTATTCCTGGTTCCTATTGGCAGTAGTTGGGCGGATAGGCCCCAGGCGTAATATGTTTAGCGATTGACGCCGTCTTCGACAGGAATCTCCAGATACCTCGCGCACGTCACCGTAATGGCTGCAGCGCGCAAAGTGTCAGTATGCTCTTGCCAAAAAGCGAATGATATTCTCCAGCTATTAAGCGTAAGGAAGGCGATGAGGCTGAGACTCCGTCGGGCGTGTGCAGATAAGGCTCGACGTTGCCGAGCAAACAGGAAGGTGTGAAGCTGAGACTTCGGCGGGCGTGTGCAGATAAGGCTGTGAGGTTGCCGAGCGAATAGAACAAGACGAGGCTGAGGAAAGGGATCGACATTAGCGGAAACGCGGGTGCAGAGAATAGAACGTTCGACCAATAAGGAAACGTAAAACGTATAGAAAATAGCAGAAATGCTCTCGATATGGAGCGGGGATGAGCGGGGATTATATAGATATCTACGAATACGGATTTCGCACCATGGACCCCGGATCACGAGCCTACCCAAGAAACCAAGACTCCGTTCTGCTGAGTGGAGAAATGGGGAAGGAACGAAGCATGGATGCAACGTACTGAGAGTGGTATTCTATCAGATCTGGGCAATGACAGAATATCCATGTCAATCTCCAAATCGACAAATGTTTACTATAGAACATCGAGGTACCCCGCACTTACAACATAGCCCAAATTCCGAGACACAATGCTTCCCCGCAAAGCCTTCACAAATAATAATTAAAACCCACAAAAACATCACCGACTCCTTCGAGCCCGTCCTACTTCCCCCCCATCCAACCCCACAAGTCCACTCTTCCCAACTTCTGCTCTTTAATTCTCTACAGAATGCAATTCCTCCCTGCCTCACTCTACTACTCTTCCACTCTTCTAATTGCCATCGACAGAGCTCCTTCCCCCCATTGACCTTCTACTCCAGACTTTGCGACGAATATAGCCAGGCGCCGCGAAAATATACAACTCACAAAAAGCGATAGAACTCGCTTAGAGCTGATTCTAGACACGGATAAGCATAAGCCCTTGAAATTAAAAACTTTTTGCCGTAGCTACAGTGGGATGCGGAAAGTTTGTGTACACTGATAAGCTAGCATTTTTGCACTAACACACACCTTTTACAGCTACTACTATGTGATCTGGATTAGTATGAAAGGTTTTTAGCTATTGTCTCATCATCCAATCTATTTTGATTGTTTTTATTGTTACGGTATGGGTTTTTGGGTTGAATGCATGGTGACTTCAATGAAAAATTCGCTCCTTTCTAGCTTTTTGCTCCATACACTCCACAGGACGATATTAGATTTCATGATTAATTTTCTGTATAATTGGGAAAATTTTTCGCTGGGCAAGTGTCAGTTAATATAGCTGGCAGTTTTACGCTATTTCTACATTAGGTTGCGCTGTCGTAGCTATTTGGTTGAGTAGCTACGCTGTAAAAAAACTTTCCGCATGGTGCCGTAATTGAAGGAGATATCCTAAAAATATGAGTTCTTTGGATTCTATACTCTGATTTTTTATTTTTTTTTCTGATTCTATTATAGCTCTATTAATAAAATTAATGGGCGCTTCTGAAGGCACATGCAACAACCAGTTAGATTTTTTCGCAGGCAAAATAATGGTGGAGACTGAGAAAACCGCGGAAAGTTGTACCACTACATGAATCTTCAACAGCACCTAGAAATTTATTACTAGTCTATAGGTCAACTTAGAATATTTTTGGAGTCTATAACCTGAAGAGTATATATTTTTAAGGTCCCTGGTTAAGTTACTGGAAGTGTTTCTATTTGCAAAGGCGCAGTGTAGTGCTTCTGGGCCAGGATTTCGATGGTTATTTCCAGATGTAGAGCTTTAACATTACTGTCATGGCGGATTCATCAAGAACTAGCTTAATTCGCACGGCACACAGCATCGCTATGTTGTAGATATTCTAGATAGTCAATACAACTCTATAGTAGGCATACGCTTACTTAAGCAGATTCTTAATCAAGTTCTTATTTGCCTTGACACTGACAAGTCTGTTAGGTATATTCATAAAGACTTGGATGTTAGCAAAAACTGCATATATATTCTTATTAAAAACATCAATCTCTAGGGCATTCCCTACCTACCTGCTACTGTCAAACAAGGCAGGACTTACTTGCTTAAGCCCTTCCAAGAAGAAGTTCATGATAGTTGTTACCTTGGTATTGTAGTTACTGGCCTAATGTCATATAGAGCCTCTTTGCTTTCCTTAAAAACTAGTCTACTACCTACTTCCCTAAAATGTAGCAGTACTTGTATAATATATTTAGGATGGTGATTGTAAACTAAACGATTAATGACTATCTTGACTATGCTAAATGATTACATAAGACTGTGATAGTAAGAGCTGTAAAGTGAAATAAGTTTCTAAAGACTATCTAGAGAGATCTATAATTATAATAGAATGATAAACAACTTGTATTTCTCAATGAATCAACTACGAATAAGAGAACTAGTGATCATAAGATGGGTCAATCATTGGTAAAGATTGAGTGTATGGGAAAGAAGCTAATTAAGTATTCAGAGAAATAAAGTATTCTACTAGTATTATTAAATAAAGGCTATATAGATTGGATGATCTATCAAGGCATAATCAATATAGATCTATTCTTAGAGTTTTTACAAGAAAAGGTTCTTTTTAATTGTAAGGCCTTTCTTATCAAGTCATCAGTACTTGTTATAATTAATACCTCAATTTATAAGAACTATTAAATTCAGATGACTTGTAATAATTTAAGTATATTGCTTCAGTTCTTATTACCTTATTTGTTTAACTATAACTCTATTAAGTTAATTTTTAAAGATCTTAAGGTATAGATCAAGGTAAACTACTTTCTTGCAATAAAGTTTAAATATTTTCCAGATTTCTTTAAGTTCACTATACAGTAACAGATTAAAAAGAAAATACAAAAGCATTTTCAAGTATGTAGATATATTGTCAATAGCTTATAATAGTACAATAAAAATAGGATATTAGTTAAAGGTTATAAAGTTAAAGATCACAAATATATAATATTTATTTACAATTATTTATTCATATTAATATTAGATAAAGTAATACTATTACATAATTTTCTAAACTTAAAGATCTTTGCACTTTACCAAATACTTCTAATCTTAGTCCATAATAAGCCCATATTACTAATATTATAAAGCTACTTTGAGCCTCTAAATAAATATAATCAAGACTTTATTTATTGTTGACAAGCTTACTATAGATTCCTTGCAATTTAACCTAGTTTTAAGCCTTGTATTTACCAATATACTACTTAAAGAACTATTTTATAATCTCTAGGCAATTACTATTTGAGTGGATAGAGCTTGAAGGCATTAGAGAAGTCAGCAGTAGCAGGATTAATAGTAATGAAGGAGAGATTTATGTAGAGAGATTGTGAAGGTTTGTAAGCAAAGACATTATTGCTACAAGAACTACTATCTCAAGAATTTTTAATATTGATAATAACTCTATAGATTAAGCCTCTATTAATAGCTTTATCTTAGTGTTTAATCTAGATACAGAGAGAGTAGCAGTAAAGCCAGGCAATAGTATTTCAAGAGTTGATATTTTCTCTTTGATCTTATTATTCTAACTTCTTATATATATACTTACTACAGAATAATAATTTGAAGAATTATCTTAAGTACCAGTACCTTAACTAATCTAGCAGGTAAAGTCTTCATTCTTATATTAAAAGTTTGTACAAGTCTATTAACTAGTAAGAGTAAATACTTAGTTGCTATTTGTTTCTTCTAATTCAATTAATCTAAGAAGATTAACTAGTTGATACTAAGTTGTAGTTCTTTGACTACTTGTAGTAGGTATATGCTAACTGCCTTGAAGTTGCCCTAATGGTAGTAGATCAACTTCATTAAAATGATAAATTGTACTAAGGATTGAATATTTTTTAACCTTAAAGAATAAATAGAGTATATTGTAAACCTCTATTAATAAGTCACTATCATTGAGGTCTACTGATATCTTATTCTTTGCTTAAGCCTTCTCATGAGATATTAATGCCTCAGTGTGGCTATAGGCAAGTTAAAGATTTCCAGAATAAGCTACCTGACTGATATTATGCTAGTTAGTAAGCTTCTGCTTCATAATACTCCATAATTACGATATACTGTTCTAACTATAAGGTAAATCTATTTTCTTATTAACTATAGCCTTCTAGGAGCCAAACCACATTGGGATCTAGACTGGCTCTTTCTCTTCATCATTTTTATCTTGATTTTAATACTCTTCCTGCTTTTCTGTAATAATCTGACACCAACAAGGTCTTGTCTTCTAGTTTATTTTACATGTTTAGGTATATAGCAAAATGTTTTTAAGGTAATCAAGGAATAGTTATGTTAGTTCCATATACTATAATAGTAAAATGATTCTACTGTAACTATGTTAAAAAATATCTTGAGGTAATAATTTTTAGTTAGAAACTTAATTACTAAACTAATAAGATATTCAGTAAAGAGGGAAGAAAAGATACTTTTTCTAAGATCTCAATGCATTATTTATAGCTACCTCTTTACTGATCTCTTAGCCATCTACTAATAGGTGACTTATACCACTTGATATGCACATTTCTTGATATGATTTACAGTATAACTTATTCTAAGTCTAATAGTAGAACCTAAGTTATCATAACTTATAACTTTCTGCCTATACTTGAGCTGCTTACTATATCTAGCTAACATGTCCTTTAGCTACCAAATGTCTTTCAGCTTCCTTAGTCTTTTGTTCCCATCTAATAGTTCTAGGCTTTATAGTTCATGAAACTCTGTATAGCTAATCACTTCCTAATTGGGTTATTTAGTATTTTTGTGACTGGCTAAAATTGTTACCTTGACTAGAGTATAGGTAATTTATTGAGTTACTATAGGTTACACTCCTAGTGCTGAGAGCGCTAATTGAGCAAGTATAGTGGTGAAGAATTCAGGTATTGTAAGATAGGCAATACTAGCATATACTACTTGAACTTGGATACTTTAGGTAACTTAATTTATGAACAGGGTCTTCTTGTTGCTGGGGACCAGAATTACTTCCTAGATGAGATTCAACAAGGCAGTGTATGATTATATCTTTTGATATCTTGGATGATAAAACTTGATTGCTGAGTAATAAACTTTTAAATAGTATATTTGATAAAGAGAAGAGGAAAGCACTTTCCGTTACTCTTTAAATGCTTTTTATAGTAGTTTTTCATTGAGTTACTAACTACTTGCTATTAGATGATCATACACTACATTACAGTCACGTTAAAGTATGACTCACAACCTATATTTCAAATAAAGAAACCTACAATGAGGTGTGGAAAGTCTCTACACCCTAATTGCATACCCAAAGATGCTACCCCACCTACCAATTTGATGCAGAAATGGTATGGAACTGACTTCTACATTGTATGCCCATATCTGCAAACTACGTTCTATAGGCTGATCTTATGGGAAAATATCTGCAAAGCATAATATCCCTAAATCAACAGTTGCCTAGACCTGCAAAAAGGAGGCTACCCGGCTTGACAATGCCTCTCACAAACGAAGTAGACGCTCACATGTCATTAATGAAGAAATGCGCAATCAATTCTACGATACAGTAGTTCATATCAAGCTAAATGCAACTTATTGCGAATTACGGGATATAATTGCTCCAGGTGTGGATGTGCAATGCATCAAAGAATTGTTTCAACGAATACACATGTGAAAATGGAAAAAGCTTGAACGACCCAAACTTACAGACAAAGTTGCCGCAAAACGACTAGTTTGGGCTCAAACATATAAACATTATTCAGATTTGAATTGGAGGAAAGTACGTTGGTCAGATAAGTGCAGCATTAAACGTGGCAAAGACATACGCAAAGAGTGGATCTTTTGTGATCCGAAAGTACGTCTACAACACAAAAATGTACAGCCATGTCACTGTGGAAAGCCAGTCAAGCAAATGTTTTAGGCTGCATTTGGCTATTATATGCAAACAGATCTTATAAATATAGAGGGAGATCCAGATTCTGCACGGGGTGGAGTTACAGCTAAAGTTTATCATAAGATATTGAAGGAGCACTTGCCTTGGATTCTGGGTAAGAACTCGATTTTTGTGCGTGACAATGCATCTATCCATATGGCTAGAATTATTTGAGCATTTTTGGAAGAGCAAGGCATTGCTATTATAGATTGGCCACCTTATTCACCTGACCTTAACCCTATTGAAAATTTGTGGGCAATACTAAAGAGAGAAATATATGAGCATTACCCTGAGCTTCTTGTAGCTGAAGACAATAGCAAAACAAAAGAAAAGCTGATTTCTGCTGCACAGGAGGTCTGAAATGAGCTGGCCAATGAACTATTAGCTACATTATCTGATACTATGTCAAATCGGCGTAATGCAGTTCTAGAAGCCGAGGGGCGGTACACGAAGTATTAAAATCATGGGGTGTGGAGACTTTCCGCACCTCACTGTAAATTACTTTGTAGCTTATATCCCCCTTACTTTTGTATAATTGCTGCATAACTCACTACTTCTAACTAATATGTTCTCTAACTATCTCAGCTGGTTAAGGATCTGTCAGCTCTTCTCTTAAGTTACCTTTAGTTAAACCTTAACTAGAAGTCTTTATAGTTTATTTATTGCTTCTTGTATAGCTTTCTTGATATCTTAGTGGCTGGCTAAATTTTCTAAGTGACAGTTACCTAACTAAGGTTTTGTCTTATGTTTTTTAGTTACCATGCACAGTGTATAATGCACAGACTTAACAGCCTATGTATTGCCACTACAGGCCCCCATATTTCAGCAAGTTCCATTACTATTTGTATTTGGTTACTAGCTCTCTCAAACATATACTATGCCTAATAAAGCTTTATTTGCAATCTGATCCTATAGTTCCTGTACCACTCCTGTGTCCATAGTGTTCTACAGTCTAGGGCCTGAGATGTCCATGATAGCAAGCTCTGCTTTAATCTCTACTTGCCCTTAGCAAATACTGTCTACTCTTATATTTAGTTTATCCTTGCTAAGTTATATATGCCATTCTTAATCTTGTGGAGCCACTACCTAATTCAATGGTAGTCAACACCATCTCTGTATCTGTGGTATTATTCTGATGAGGTTTGAAATATTTATGACATTCTTTTACTCTTTTTATATCTTCTGCTGCTCTTTATAAGTCTCTTGCTACTCCTCATGAGTCTCTTCCTGCTTCTGCTGCTGCTCCTCTTTGAGTATAAATAATTGTGGTGACGAGAATACTGTATGGACGTGATGGTGAGTCTTCTTTGCCTTCTTAGCCTATTTAATGATGTCAGAGTTAGCTCTCTTACACTAGTTAGAGGTGCCTGTGCCAGCACAGCCTGAGCAATGAGCAGGTTGACTTTGCAACATCATTGAATAAGTGTAAAATTGTCCCAATTAGGAAACAAGGCAACTTTAAGGCAAGAGAATCAATTATATTGAGGTAATCTATAACTGCTTTAACTTGAACAGATTCGCTAATAAATTAGGTGTGAATGTGTCGCGAGTTAAGCGAGTCCTCGATGAATCCGCCATGACGGTAAAGCGGCCACTCCCGAGCCTCGCGTGCTACCGCGCAGCGAAAGACTAGCATGGATCGCTTTCCTGATCCCTCAGCCTAGTTACCCACCGTTAACCCTCATTCACCGCTTTGCGCTCGGCGCTTAAACTTACGGCATTCAGCTTTCTCAGGATAGCTATTACAGCTGCTAAACGGCGATGACACTCTCTGCGACAAGTGCCTCAAGCAATGATAGCTGGTCATCGTTTCACGCCTCCCGCGTTATGCAGATGCGCCAAGCCAGAGTAGTCAATAGAGGCAGTTATGTGTTACCAATAAATTTGTTGATATGGAACGGGTGTTTCGAACTTTATTCTAGAACATCCCTTTGTGCTTTAGCAAACTGAATCTTGAAGAAAAGACCTCATTTAATTGCAGGAACAGAATCTTTGTTGCCGTGGTTCCTTAGCTATTCATGTGATTTTTATGAATTCGTTGCGTGCGAGGTCTTAAAAGCACCTAGGGAAGCCCCACAGACGTGGTCGCCGGGCTTGAAGTCCACAACGTGAGCCGACGCGATGCTCCTGACCACTCGGCACCGGGCCAATGGCCGGAGGCTTGGCCAATAGCAACGAGAATCTCGTGAAAGTCCAGGCCTGCAGCACGGATTTCGACTTCGATCTCGTTCGGGCCCAGGGGATTGTCCTGGGAGTAGGCGGGATCGCCGACAAATTGGAGGGTGTCTAGAAGGCCGGGCGACACAATGCTGAGGGTGAGTGGGCGGATAGGGTCTTGCTTGAAGGGTTGGAGAGTGGCGCGTGGGGTGGCGGTTTTGGCTGAGATGGCGTGGCTGAGGCGTTGGTCCTCCACTACTCTGGGGATGCAGAGGTGGCCGGATTTCTCTCTGTATTGTAGCTCTAGTTGACTTTGAGAAGGGGAAAGAGTGGCCCTGAGGACCTGGATGATAGTTTCGCCTAATGTGGTCGGTTCGGCCGCACTTTCGAGGGCAAGATTGATGAAGTTGAAGTCAGGCTTCTCGCCGCGGACGGCTCTAGATAGTCCGGTCACCAGTTCAACGTCAGGTCTGTAGAACGACCCGGCCTCCGTGTGTGTGGCCCAGACTAGACCCTTTGCATAGGCTATTATGTGCTGCAGGCGGGCATAATTTTCGGCGTCGATGTCGGATAGAAAGGGGTCATCCAGCTCGAGCGGGAAAATGCAGAAAGTCTGGTCGAAATTCGTCCCTCTAATCTCACTAGGTGTGATTAGATCACAGGCTAGACTTTCAAGCAGGTTTAATGGGAATTTGAGCTGTCGAGCAACTGTCTGTTGCAAATGCGAGTTCCCTGCTGCGATGATCACCGTTTTCGGGATATATTTGATCTCGCGGAGAATCCCCGCCAAAGCCGCGGAGACTATGACACTGCTCATATGATTGCGTTCCTCTTGAAAGTCACGCAAGATGATGTCGGCTCCAGAAATCCATTTCTACCGAGGACTTGATGCCAGTCCTTTTCCGGGAGCACAGGTCCTGACCCTCGATTTCCGTCCACGCCTACACGAATCGAATTAGCTCATAATGTCCACACCTTACGTATCCCTCACTTACTGAGCCACCATCTCGGCAATAACGTATAGGACCATGAGGTTGCGAACTATACGGATCTTGCGCACTAAGCGAGACATACCACAACAATGCTCCTAACCACACGGAGCAACCAATTTTAAGGCTAGAGACTCCTAATTTTTTACGCACTATATAGAATAATCAATTTTAAATCAATTTTGAAATTTTAAGGACTATTGCTTTAGAAATGTATGTGTGACTGCAATATGCTGTATCAGTTTAATAAGCCATAGCTTTTAGAGCTGCTCAAATTTCCTATTCACAAGCCATAAAGATTATGGCTACTCAAGGCCTTAGTCTCTTTAGGAACGCCTTCTACAATACTCAGAGGGCCTCCAATATCACCCAGGATGAAGGAGCATTAGGTCCCCTATTCAAGTTTTTAAATAGTCATAACTTTTATATTTGCTTCAAATATCACTATAAGATAGACTGAGCAACAGCAAATCCTGTCAACAGCTATCTTGAGTAGTTGTTTTTCATGTCTGTCTGCTTTGACTTTATCTTTCAGTCTATAAGGAAGTTGATCTGAGAAGAGTATGCTTCTCCTCTTATTGTTATAGAGGATCAAGCACAGGAGCTAGCAGTGTCACTTCCATACTCTATACCAAACTCTACATCTCAGTACTGTGAATGACATGCCTTTGAGAGCATCAAGAAGTATCTTATTGATAATGGGTATACTAAAAAGAAGCTTAATACTACAAAGCTTCTTATTTAGAATTATCTTCAAGCAGAAACCTCTAGTGCCTTACAAACTACTAGAGCGAAGCTACTGAAGGCTCTGAAGTCTCCTGAAGTTTGATATATCAAGCAAAACTAGGTTCCTAAGAAGAAGTCTGTCTGTAGAGTTCATACTTACTTTTTAGCTAATCTTGAAGTTAATTCTACTCAATAAGCTGAAAGTATGAATACAATCCTTAAGAAGACTCTCTATTGCCAGATCACCTTACTGGAAGCTTGCAGATGCTTGATGAAGGAAGTCCAAGCTTTTGAAGCCAAGTTAATAGCAAAGAAGATTAACTCTATAGCTTTTAAACTACGAATTCTGGATACCAATAGATTTGCAACCTTATTAAGCAAGATCACTTCCTATGCTATAGACCTTATAGTTTCTGAGTAGGTAGCTACAACAGTTCCACATCTTAACTCTATATGGTAAGATCATTGCTTATATAACTACTCTCTTCCTTTAAGATATGACTTTCCTTGTTGTCATTGAATGATCAGATTAGTCCTAAAAGGCTTTCCTCTACCTCTTTCATTGATTTACTCATGCTGGTGGCTAGCTGGGAGTCCTGTTAGAACTGGCAGATGAACTATGAGGTACTACGATGAAGCTATAGACTTTCAGGAGCACTGAGTAGAAGGATATCAAAATAAGAGAAGGGATATTATTATGAAGTCAGTAGAGTATATGCTTGATCAGCAGTCACTATTATCCCTTAAGTAGGCAGAGCAGATTATAAGGTGAATGGTAGTTAGTAATAACTATATTCTGATTGAGGTATAAGCATTACAAGTTAGAGATCAATAAGTACCCCCTGAACTACTCCCTCCTTTACCGCCTAACTAAAGCTTACAAATAAGAAAGCAAAAAGGCAGTACTAGAAAGCAAGCTCTGACTGGTGCAAAGGTTTCGGAGTATTAGCAAAAGGCAATGACAAGAGCATAGACAAGAGTATAAGCAATGCAGAAGGAGAAAATGGTACAGAAGGAGGAGCTAGTCACAGTAATTTCAAGAACTTGCAGCCAGAGAGTCACTAAAAATTGATTAAGAATATTACTTAATGAGTAATAAAATAAATCTATTTTTCTATACTATTATGCTGTAGAACTCCGAGGCAGTCGAATTCAATACTTAGAAGACGATGTTAATTCTTAACTACCTGGAAGCATATTAATCTATAATATATTTATAAAGTTTTCTAAGATCTGTTGATCCAATTGTGGATTTCTTCTAGCCCATATTTCAACTGCTTTTTTTGTATCATAGAAGAATAGCTATGTATATTGTGGTTGCTATCCTTTTTCTGCTATCAATAAACCTTGCAGATAATATAGTTCACTATGAATCTGAAAGCAAGTAGGTCCATTTTAATTACTAATACAAGTATCAATATTATAGTTTATAGATGCACAAGTAACAATAGTATTATATTGACAGATATGTTTACGAAATGTTTTTGCTTCCCTACTCATAGATATTAGTAAATCATGTAAATATGGTAGAGAGGAATGAAACTGATCTAAATGAATATTATCTTTCTTGTAGTAATTTTCCCAAAAAAGGTTTTCTACTCTGCTAGTGCTTATATATTCATTAATCCAATGTAATACTTCACAATAATCGCAAGAGTACTTCATTGGTTCAAGAATTAATAGTTTATATTATAAAAAGAATGAAATGAATGCTAGAGGTTGTTGTGGAACCTGTAGATATTATAGAGAATGACTATATCATTATTTTCTTAGCAGGTTTATTTGAAGACCATCCATTTTAACAGAATCATTTTGTTGTAGTCGACCAGATCTTGTTATATTACTATTGACCTCTGTTAAAGCTGGATGTTATTACTGAACTTAATGTAAACTATTAATTATAAATTAATTATCATATTACAGAATATTATCCTTACCCTACAGTTTTAACAGATTTTATAAAGTCAACCAAGTCAATCTTGATGAAATGTATCATAAGGACGATACTGTTTACAGCAATTACAGAAGTTGCTAGAAGAGGATGGTAGTATTACTTTATTTTGTATAGAAATACAGGTTGTACAAGTTGTATAAGTTGGGCATTTAAGGTTTTACAGTATACTACATAATATAAGAGGACAGTAATCATATATTTTTTATATTAAGTGAAATATGAGACTTATTAGAGGCAATTTAGCAGGTTTAACCCCCTGCTACAATAGTCAAACAGTATTAAATTTTTATCTGAAAGTTATAGGTATAATTTTGTTACTTATAGCTATTTAATAATGTAAAAATTTTGGTTTAATTCATTGGAGATGATTTTATGGTCTTAAGACTATATTATATAGATTATATAAATATTTTATCTTAATAGACTTGCTTCTATCTATGAAGGGTACTTTGATCAAGTAAAGTGTATATCGGCTAATTGCTTGTTACTTTGTCAGACTCCACTAGATAATAATACAGTCATCACCATTTTCACCTTCTCATTCTTACTTATTTTCTCACCCTCTACTCTCTTTTGCTTTAATAAGATATTTTCTAAATTAGCAGTATCTGTGGATATACTATATCTCCTTATCCTCTTTTCCTATGTCTTAGACTAATATATAATATTATAGATAGTACTTCTTTGAATTTTAATTATAATTTTAACTTCTTAAACTACTAAATCTTTAGTTCCTCTAATATATAGTGCTTTATTATATTATAGTCAAATAGTCTTTAGCTTATTTTAGTACTGCTAACAATTGTAAAATGATATGGTAATTGAAGAGTATATTATCTTAAGAGCACATTTTGATTCTTCTTCTCTTATAGAAGTTTAGACTCAGTAATAAACTGAGAAAGCCTTTTAGACAATAGTAAGTATATAGGTTTTCTAGTACAGTTAAATCTTACAATAGGGTTTTTCAATAAGATAAGGTAAATAGGTAAATAAGGAGTCTTTTACTAAAGGCATAGGCATAGAAAAATGTATAGGAAGCATAGCTGTACTGGATAATATAGTTGGAGAGTTACAAAAAACACTTTTCAGTAAAAGTCTTGATTTAATTAGCTCTTCAATTTGAAAAGGCTTAACTCTGAGAAGATAGGAATTAAATATATTAGCTTTCAGCTCATCTTGGATACTCTATTTCTGTGAGACAAGATAGATGTGATTCTGATAGATAGGGTTCACTAATATTACTTTTATCCTTCTAGATTGGTTTAGAGTTTATTAAGATAATAGAATACTGTAGTCAGCTTATTCATCCCATCATTTCTTTATCTTAAGTACATTATATCTTTTATATATGATTACAACTTTTTTTAGTAATTGTAAATATAATTACTAGTCATAGGCTTGATTTTTAGTTACTTTATAAATTACTGATCATATCTATAATCAGTGATTATACTAGTAATTAGTAATTATAAATATGATCACTTTAAGCTTTTATTATTACCTGCATTAGTTCTGACCAATAGAGTAGCATTTCTGAAGTAAGTATATTATAGGTAGTCTAAATACTAAGATACCTACAATAGTATCTGAGATAGGTGGTAGCTGGTATCTCACATTATCCGTAATTTTTATCAGCCCGCAAATATGCCTTAATTGTCGCCTTAGCAATTGTCTTGTTGCCTAACCGTACGGGATGCAGCATGCCATGCCATCCGTACAAAAGGCATCTTTACCGCTTTCAACAAGCATGTACTTCTCACCTACCAACCATAATCTCAACCGTCGCAACCGACTCCTTCTCCCGCTCATCCTCCGCCTCCAACCTAATCGTCATCAAGCCCGCCTTAACATCCTTGCCCGCCAACGTCGCCGTCGCTCCACTAGCCACCTGCTTCTCGCCCATAAACCACTTCAAATTCTTCCCCGTGATCGGCAAGCGCATCTCGTCGTGCGCGCTGCCCTGCAAATAGATCGCACAGCCCACGCGATACGCCGAGCAGCGCTTCGGCTGGATGATGCGCACGGTCGGCGGCACGCCGGGTGATTTAAAGGGGGCGGATACGGCTGATACGAAGTTGAAGCCATCGGAAACGCGGATCCGGAGTAGTGCGTTGTCGGAGGTTGGGAAGTGCCCCGCAGGGAGGGAAACAGGCTTGTGATCGACGCCTTTGTCGGGGCCGGAGTAGATGGTGCGGTAGGTGGAGCCGCCGTCCCAAGAGTAGTCAATCTTGGATGTAAGAGGGTTGCCGGTGGGGTGCGTAGACGTCCAGGCCACGTGCCAGGAAGGGTCGGATTCAGAAGGGGGTGTGAGAGTGATGTTGGTGATTGCGGGGGACGCTTTGGGCCGCTCGCGGCGCACTATGGCTTGGTCGTCGCGGTGGATCTCGACTGCGCCAAGGGCATTCCAATCGCTGACGTGCACGACAGTTTCGAGGAAGAAGATGTCGTTTGCATGGTGGATATCACCCTTGACGACAACAGGTGAAGCTGTGTACAGAGGTTTCGACTGTCGATCCTGGACTACAATCTGGTATTTCGATGGCTTTCCTTGAGACGGCTTTCGACCGAAGGTCGGAGCAATTTTCGTGATAGTTCCCTCGCCGACGCTGTTGATTCTAGCATGGATCACTACCCCATCTATTGGACCATCCATTTTGTGGGTGATTGCCGGTTTGAATGTCGCTGGAGTTGGCGTGGCCTTCGATGAGACAGATAAATCTGCCACTGCCGCTAACATGCTTGGTGGTCCGGTAGCCAGATAACCCAAGTTCTCGTTCCAGCCACGGATCGAGATCCATTTGTCTGGGTCATTGCCGCCGTTGATGCCGAGATAGCCCATGACATCGTAGAACGGGCCTGATAGGCCTCCTCCAGTCCTGTCCTGAAACAGAATACGCCCAGAATTCCTGTCGTATCCGACTCCCTCCAAGAACCCCTTCTGGTCCGGCGGCCAATCTTCAGGATCATCGGCGCCGCCAGCACCGCTGGCATGCTTCCGGCCAAGCATGTGACCCAGCTCATGCGCGACACTGGAAAGAGGTCGATCCGAGTCCTGAACTACCGCAACAGCCAGCTCGTCGCAGTCCCAAAACGGCCCAGCACAGGCCTGGCTCTGCAACGAGCGGATACGTGGACCCGCTGATCCGGCAAACATTCCCATGACCAGCTCTCCTGAATCAGTATAGTTCATATCATCGGCATAGCTACGCAATCTGTCCGCGACAATCCCACCCCGGTCGACGTCTGACAAAGGGCACGATGACCATCCAAGGAATCCGCACGATTGTGTGTTCTGGTTGTAGATGTCGGTGATGTCGACTGTACCAGAATAATCCCCAGCGAAGGCTTGATGGGAACTAATGGGCAGGATGCCGTGCGCCCCATCGAGAACGCTATCGGGGTAGTTTGTGTAACCCCCGTTTTGAGAATCGATGCGTAGAGAGAAAGGGGCGAAGTAGAGATCGCGCGTAGGCACGAAGGGTATGTCCGTCAGAATAAAACGATTATTCTGTGGTTGGGCGTCGACATTGTCGTAGGGTATGAAGGTCACCGCAGGCTGAATCGATGCTGTGAGCGTGATGATTCCTTTAGTCCATTCGGCGGGGAGATTGAAAATGGCGCCTCCGTTGCGATCGGCTCGCATGGCATCGGCCACAAAATCGCTACCTGCCGCGAGGGAGAACCCATTGACTGGCTGGAGGGGGCTGTGCGGAAGATCGACACCATTGCGTGAGCCGCTCAATGTAACCTCGAAGTTTGGCAGTTCGGTGTTTGTTGGGAACGTCCTGATGGTGGAGAACACACGGACGACTGTTAGATCGTCTTCCACCAGATTGATCCAAGACCCCGTCTTGTAGCTCACAGGCCCACTTGACAACGGGTCTGCCTTTCGAGGCAAGTCGTATACTTGAATGGACTGGGTGACTTCGATGCCGACTACTTGGACATCATAGGAATCGAGAACCGTGACAATGATCGCAACTGAACGTGCGGCAGGCCCGACGGAAGGCGATGCTGGCGTTCCAATAACCTGAAATTGCCGATTCTGGAACGGAGCCGTGCCAGGGATAGCAGAAAGACGCAATGTGAAAGAGGATTGTGTGCCTCCCACGACATTCGGGACAATGTCCACATGCACACCGGGCGGTACATTCGAAGCGGCTAGCTGGACGTCGCCATTTGAGCCTTTCAAGCGGACAACTTGAACCGTGCCTTGCTCGACTGCATTTCCGAGTCTGAAGATGTCGCCGGTGTAGAGGAGACGGAAATCTGGCTGTTGAGGCCCGGTCGTGTTGTCGAAGATCACATTGTCAATGGTCTCGAATGTGCCCCTGTATCCCAAAATGAGGAACGACGCAATATCGCCTTTGCTGGAGAAGACCTCGCCAAACGCGTAATGGAACCCATGTTCAATGCGTATAAATGTTGACCCAATTTCTTTTCCTGTAGAATCGTAGACGTTGAGGTGGGCTGAACCGTCTACAGGATTGGTTGTGCCCGCAGAGATGGCAACGTGACTATGATGTGGGTCGGAGAATGTTCCCCTGATTCCATACTCTGGAAACTCTCCACCCGATAGCTGGAGAGTAACGGATACAGTATTCCCGGGGGACGGAGCAAATGGGTCTTTGATGACACGACCGCCCTCGAACACTATGCCTTTGCTCTGGTACTGATTGGTGAGAACCGTGCCTGGCAACAGCTCATCGAAATTGAGCTGTGTCGACATGACGGTGGATTACGGAGACAAGAGATTTCTCCTTTAGCCTTACATATACATGTAACCGGCGTGGTCGTCTCAGGTTGAAAGTACCTATCAATCAATCGAGGGGAAATGTCAGAAGCACTTCTTATACCAATGTGTAGAATGAGTGGCTCACTTTGACAGGGACCGCGACCCAGATATATATGTTCCTCCCGGAGAGATCAGCCAACGATTAGAGGCTGGTCTCCCATGCATGACGCACTTGCAACCGAGGGGATGCAGAGTTCATTCACCGACTCCAGATCATGTTGGCTGCATACCCCGCAGCTGCACTGCTATATGACTACAGTAAGCTTAAAGGCGAAGTTTGGAGTCCTTGATTGAAATTAGCGCGAAAACGTACTTTAGCGCGCGGGGCCACGAGAAGTGCTATCTTCCCTATAACCTTGCTCTTGTGCTCTGCGCAGTTCTTTTGTCCACACGTTGAATGCATACTGACGATTTGTAAGGGTGAAGTAGCACCTCGCAAAGTGTCTATGCTTGTTGCTGGCGACTGCTCGTTATTCTCCTCGCTTAGATTCCGCTGCCGCATACAGCTGCATACGCCACTTTCTTCAGCTCGCAACTACCCATTAAAGGGTTGTAATTATCGTCTCCTGATGCGTGAAGATTACCGAAAAAAGCAAATCAAGCTGAACACGAGTGGTCACATTGGAAAGCGGGGTTATAATGACGGACCTCTATCGTCACAGCAATCACGCCACTTGGCATTGATCACCAACAACTCGATCGATGATCTGGTTGGTAAGATATAGGAAGAAGTGCGCATTCAGGAAGATGTGAGAAGACTTGGTAACATCATACCAGTCTTAAAATCGCTCATCGCTACTTCCGATGTCGACCCAGATACGAGAATGCGAGAGACTTATCAATCGCGAGTCCGTCGTCGCGAGAATAGGCCCCTGTGATTCGGTGATAATCTTTTTGCTGCGTCGTTATCGCAAGGTACAGTACCCCGACTTCACACACGCCACCTCAGATCACACAGATCGTATCACCAGACAGTCATCGACACGATGCGCATCACCCGCTGGTCATTGGAGACGGGTATTCACCGCTTTGAAAACTAGGCAGCTGCAGGTCAACGTCAACCCTCCCCTGAGGCGTTTCTTTCGGGTTTGGGTGGTTTGCTTCACTAACGAGCTGAAAGAGTGAATGTCGTCGACGACTGCAGGCTAGGAGCGGGCAGCGATGGCCCGGTGATCAACTCTGCAGCTATGCTGAACAGACATGCTGTTGGATGATATTGTCCGCCCTGCACATTGCACTTTAGACTCACATTCAACTCAACAGCCTATCGCGACTCGGCCGAAAACGACTAGATCCGAGCTCGCGGGGAGGGACTTACCGTGTGGCTGCAGGTGAGAAGTTCAGCTCGTCTTGGCGTCGATGTTGTGACTTCTCGGCAAAGCGAACTACTTGACCAATACGTTGACTTATTGCTTAAGCAACCAGCTTTACCGGTGAGTCGACTTAGGAGTAAAGCAGCAATTTCCGTGTACATACAAATTAGCTATATAACAAAAAATTCGTAATTACATTAGACTATCTATTCAGGCACAATGACGAGGACGTAGTGGTCGCAAGACAATAGTAGAAGACTCTTCTACAGTCTCTGGTTCCGCTGTCTCCGGTTCAACTACTACCTTTGACTTAGCTGGAGCGCGACGTCGGCGAGTTGCTGGCTTGGGAGGAGCTTGAGACGTTATGTCGGCGCGTTTCCGTTTGCTTCGTCTTGCTGCAGAGGTAGCTGCCCCGGTCATTTTCTTTACTGCAGCATTTATAGTTACCTTCTTTTTGAACTTTTCTGTTGGAATGGAAGCTCCAAGAATTTTGCCAGTTCCCTTGTCCGGGTAAAGAAGTTGATTGACAGGGTAATAGTTAGGTAAAAGGCCCCATTCTGTCTGCAATTGATACGTATGCCCTTTAGCCTTTACAATATGGCACGGAATTCAAGAACTGCCAATGGCAATGTGGTTTGCCTTGGGGACTTTGAGGGTTACAATGTCCTGCTCCTGGAAGGTTACTGTGAGGTGCTGGAATTCCGAGTTTTCGGTCATCCGCCAGGCATTGATAGCGTTCTGGTTTTGAACTTCAATTTCTAAGGATGTCAGTTCGTTATTGTCCACTGCACCTGGCATGTTCAGTAATCATGGATCGATATTCGAGTTATCCGGCTGGTGCTCTGGCTCTACGTCAAATAAACCACCCAACAGAGAGTCCTGCAGAATGTTTTCCTCTTCGAAGTGATCCTCCAAGGGTACTCGCAGTCTTGTAATATTCCCCTTGTTAGGGATCATGTCAATGCAAGCATTTTGGCGAGTAGCAACAGGCACATAACCTCCCCAACGAGGTGATCGTCTATAGAATATATCAAATGGTGTACGATGAAGAGGTAGCTTTGCATGCGGCTGGGTGTTTATTCGTAAGGCGATGTCGGGGAGAGTGGTAGACTAATTCGACTTGCCGGTTTCAAGTTTCCATGCCCGAAGCTTACTCTTAACCGTCCTGTTAGCCTGCTCAACCATTCCCTGGCTTTGCAGGTGTCGTGGTCGTCCGTTGATCACAAGAGCACCATGCTCCTTAACTAAAATCAAGAGAACACCCTTGAACTCGCTGCCGTTGTCACACTGTAAGATTTTCGGATGCCTGAAACAGATTAACTAACGTTTATAACATGTAGATTTGGAGAGAACTTACCCGACGGGACCCATCCAAGTAGCAACATTGTCCGCCACCTCTTGTGCTGTTTTTGTTTTCAGTGGATATAGCCATGTAAAGCAGCTAAAATGGTCCTTGATATGTAGGATCCACTTGTAGTCGCTGTCTGGTGTAGATGATAGATCCATTAAGTCAATTTGAACCTGGTCCATATAACCATTAGACACAATAGGGGTAAGTAGGGCTTTCAGCTTATTAGGGTTGTTTACCGCGCACACTGCACACTTATCCTTAACCTAAACAACCTCTTCCTGCGTGATCCCATAGTATCTCTTAAAGATAGCCTCGTGAGTTTTTCTGACCCCACTATGCCCCAATTCTTCATGTACACGTACAATAGTGTTAAAGGAATCCCATTGACAAATAGCTAAACGTGTGTCGAGTTGTAATCGTTTGCCTTTTCATGTTACCGTCTTGGGTTTACGATAGATTTGGCCATGGTAGAGCTCGAATTTCGTTAAGGCCTTGTTTCGAATGTTGTATTGCTCTTGCTTTTCAGCTCGATTGCCGCAAGGTTTGTTGTTGGGGTTTTCGAGCCAGTGGCGGATGTTCGATCGAATTTTCACGCTGAGAACTGAAATATTAGGGTGTTCTTCGCGGGATATCCAAGCCTCGTAGTTGCAGGCATTGGTTTCGTTAAAGGCAGGACGAGGAGTGATTTCGGACATAATGAATGAGATAGTGAAGAGAGAAGAAACAACGGGGACTCACCATGGTCCTTATAAATATCTTCCTGTCCCAATTCTATCTCTTTCCCCGTCTGAAGCCGACGAAATCCGTGGGAAGGCGAAAATGCGGTAACTTTTTCACCGCAGTTGCGAGACAATGCATGGTGATGCATGGTGGAGAGGCGCTTGCTTTACTAGTAAGTCGACTGATTGGTGAAGCTGCTGTGTGCTTATGCCCCAAGACGGCTTATACCGAAAGCAGTCTGCTTCGTCAATCAGCGACTTGCTTTACCACTAAGCCGACGTATTGGTCAAGCAGTTCGCTTTACCGAGAAGTCACAACATCGACTCGATATCGCGCGCGAGATCCAAGCCTCAGAGCTCACTAAAATGCTGGAAAGTCATCGTCAGCGTTGTGGCTGCTGTGGCACGCTGATTATGTGACGTCGCCACGCCGATCAGTACCGCCAATTCGTTTTCATGACATTCAATTTCTGCCTCTTCGCTTTGACAACCTTCTTTCTACATTATTTGGATTCTGATTCTGGTGTTCACTGCTTCGTCCGTTCTACGCGGACGGCCCTTATAATGTTCGCGTTCGACAAATACATCTGTTGCAAGTTGGCGAGAACAGCGGGTTCAGTCTGACCGAGGATCTAAAGTAAATTAGATCATCCCACCATCAACTTTTTTTTGTCTTCGCCAAGAGTCCTGGGCATTGCCATTACTATAGGCCATGTATCATACGACGTGCAGCCATCGACCAATAAATCTCACATTGTATATCTTCCGCTCAATGAGGATGTGTGATTCATGGAAACATGCAGACGAAACAACAGTAACATGATGCTTGGCACTGGGATTAGATTTGAAAGACCACCACCTGAGATCATACGATTTATATGTAACAACAATTGATGTGGTTCGTCTCACCATCAACCAGTTCATCAAATTCAAACTCCTCTGCTCTCTGTCACACTATGGCTCTCCTCTCCTCTCTACTAGTACTTTTTACATACTACACCTTCAGCAATGGACAGGAATGCGCCCGGGGTAATCTCCATGGCAGTTGTCTCTTGCAAAAATACGAAGAATGTCCCTCAGGCGCGAATTGGTATGCGACTGGCCTGTCTCAAGCATGCCCAACATCGCCTTCTGGTCTGAGCTGCTGTCTTCCCATAAACCCTGTCATAGTCGACATCGACAAGATCTATTCTACAGCCGTGAGCTATAAGAACACCGTGGGCTTCCTCTCTTCTCGTTCAGTCAATCAACTCGTGATGGAATGGCTACGACACAGGGATTACAACGGCGTCAATTGGGTTACTCTTTCCAATTTCATCGACGATCTCTGGATTGCATATGCAGATCTCCAGAATACGGTGTATCCTACAAGCTTTCCCGATCCGCTGTACGATGGGATCAACCAACATCCCACCCATATGGCTGCCACGATGAATGCAGTATATGTCCACGGAGAATCGGCATGGCAGTCTGACCTTGGAGGATGGGCTGGAGATCTTTACGAATTTTATGCTGACTGGCGGCTGAATATGGGAACTAAGTACCCTGCTGATGACGTTGATTCAGGGTACAGATTCTGTATTGACAATCTGGCTAGCAAGACAGGTGGCTCAAGGTTCTTGATGAGAGACCTGGAGGAGGATTGTGATGGCCTGGAGTAGTCCATGCGGTGATGTGTAAAAATCTTGATAATTCTGTTTGGCGACGGGTGGGGTCTATTTGGAGATACTCGTCCCAGGTTAGGATTGTTCCGTCGCAAGTCTCAACCTTTATATCAATGTCTTTACTGAATACAAGCTCGGAAAGGTCGACTCCGCTACCACCTGGCTCGCCATCGCCGCTGTAGTCTAGCCAAGGGAAATGCGCGATTGGGGCTCTCCAACCAGTCCATGACCAGCTCGGAAAATCTGGACGACGGGCGATAGTGCCTCGTCGGTGCCGTATATGCCTCCAGCTGAGACCGAGAAGGAAGACGAGCGGAAGCACCCACGGTTTCGCTCGGGGGGCAATTTTCTTTCCGTACTTCTCGTTTATGAAGAAGTCTTCCAGTACGGGAACTCCCCAGCAATGCCAGAACCCTGGACAGCCCTGCTCAAGTGCGCGGAAAAGGCCAGTTGCGGCAAGCAAGATGTCTGACTCCTGAGTAAGGTGGAGGTGCGAGTATGTTTGCAGAAGAAAGACGGCGTGTCTCTGATGGTAATTTCCGATGCGTGGAAACATTGGGCCCCGAGTGATTCGTGACCATTGCGTTGGCGACTGTTAAGGTCAGCCAGCACTCGTGTGGTGTTGGGACTAGGCATACCGGATCCGTTTCCCATTTCCAGGTTTCTGAGCATTCGTAGTACGCTTCATGGTCGGTAAAGACTAATCTACGGCGAGCGTAAAGACCCTCTTGATATGTCCATCCGCACGTACTCCAATACGAGTGAGTGATAAGATTCTCTCTGGTGACCACTTCTTGAATCTGAACCTTGGATGTACGAGATTGATGATATGGGAGGCGAGGGCAGTGGTTGCTCACGCCAGGCAACCCGTAGTGAGGGTCTTCTCCGCAGGCAGCGATAATCGTGATGTCCGATTGTTGATAAATTCGATCCATTACTGAGATCTGCTGAAATACTTCGAGCTTGTTGTCCTGATCGATGCAGTACCGATCGACCCAGAGATATTTGATGCCCATTGCGAGAGTGACGGCTATGGAATCCTCTATAGTTTGTGGGAAAGAGGATGTAGATGTGGCGGGAACATCAGATGCAGACTGAGCACCCCAGACATAGCTGAGAGTAACATACGGCTCATTACCAGCAGACACTAGCTTCCGTTGTTCGCAATCAATGAGCCTGACTACAAGTATCTCTCCACTGCTGTGGTTGGTAGTGCATTGGGGATGAGCGGATTTGATGCATTCATCAATTAGACGTCGGAAGTGGCCATAGTCAATCGAAGTAGGATTTGGTGGCAACTGAGTGCCGGGTATTGGTAGCTGAGTGATCCAAACAAAAGAGCTATGCGAAAATTTTGATCTCCTCGTCACGTACCACAGTCTGAGCAGAAGATCGTTGCCCCCGTACGGGCCAAGCCCTGGGAGCGGATGACGTCTCCAGTCTTGCAGCGGTTCGGTGACAAATCTGGCAGAGCGAGGTGAGCCATTGTGTCGATGAAAGCCCTCTGAGACGATTTGCAATAAGACACGACAAAGGGCACAGCCGGGCTTGATGTGTTCCAAGTCTACAGGAACCGCGTCTCGGCTTGACAATCTGACATGGCAGGTCGAACAGATATCTGGATCGGAGAATAGTTCCCTCTCATCTCCCAGAAGAGAAGACTGATTTCCAGAAACAGTGGTCGAGCGGGCTACATCTGCGAGCGTGAACTTCTTTGGCATGTTGGTGTTGTATGAACTGATACATTACAAAGGTGCAGGAGTTGGCAAAGCGGGGATTCTTGAGCAAGGATACTTGACGCAGCCGGTGGTAGGAGACGTAACCAACCGGTTTCCCTTTTAAAGATCATTGAGTAGGCTTAAGTTTCCAGTGTCTCCAAGTTTCTACAACATACTCCTACATCCTCTGTTTACGTCGTGCTTATGTGTAGAGATAGCAGACTCACTATAACAGCTGAGCGCGTGCTATGAATGCGTAAGAAATAATCAGAGAAATCACTTTAAGAGATATCATTGTGTGTAGAGAGAATGAAAAGGGAAAGTTCGGTTCGCCAGTGACAAATATGTTGCGAAACTCCGTTCGGCTTACTACGGCCAACAGTGTATCGCGCAGAGTCAACATTCTTTGCTTCTACGTAAGACCTATGTCACCATGGTCTCAGGCGTTAGAAGATACTTGCAATCTAGTGTCGACGTAATTTTGTCTAGACCTTTCACAAATACGACCTGCTCATCTCCAGGGACCACATCCAGTGCGTTATCACTCAACCAGAGTCCATCCCTCTCCTCCAAAACAAGACCTTTGGTCGGCTGCCGCGCACGAAGCACAATCCTTCCATTCTCGCGATCTTCCAACACATCGACTCTTCGCACTCCTTTCTCGCTAAAGTCGAGATACTTCAACGGCTGCGGCCAGTCACAATCCCTAGCCACCACTTCTCCATCGATCCAGAGCCTTGCAGTTAGTACATGCGGTTCCTCCTTCTCGTTGTCAACAACTGCTTTGCAAACCTCCGTGGTCCCATTCCTACACAAGCAAATGTTCTTCATGACCAGTGGCTCTTTGATGTCCATTCCTGTCCCGATACTCACAAATCTCACCTCCACAGTCGCCGTCACGCTCTCCATCAAACTACTTACAACCCAACAATCCCAACCACTCTGCTCTTTTAGCATTGCATGTGCAACGCTCCAATAATTATGTCTTCTCTGCACACCAACTGCAATTGATGCCAAACATCGCTTGATCACATAATATGAGTCTATTGGCAGCTGCGTTGCGATCACCTCATTTGATGTCTAGATGCATGATCTGACGGGCGCCCGGAACTGCCGCCTGCCTTGCGCAATAAACCTTGTCCACCGTGAATTGGTGCCCGGTAGTACTACCTGGTCATCTATAAGAATGCAATTAGGCTCCTAGCCTAGAATAAAGTGAAAGTCGGCAAGTGCCTCGTCGTTATGTAGTGTGTGCTGTGCCTCTCTGCTCTTCCTCATGTTCGCGCGGAGGATTCGTAGCTTCCTATTCATAATGTTGGCATGTAAGGATCCTAGTCTTCTCTTTTCTGTACTCTGGGAATTCCCGGTGTGACGCCCAGTGTGGACCGTGGCAGTTTACACAGTACAGTGCGAAGAGGGGTTATGCGCTGACACGGGTTATGCGCCAAAAAATCATAGTTATATTAGACTGCGCCTGCAATTATGATACATGAGTTTACATCGCTATCCTCATCGGCCTTAATAGACTCGAAGAAGTCTTCGGACAGTTCTGGGATCGTTGGGCGCCTGCGGTTTCACATTGCACAGGTAGTTGGTGTTTTGCGCTGGCGGGTAGAGGGTGCTTTGGATCGCCTCAAGTCCGCGCTAACCTCTCCTACCGTCTTCTCTTGATGAGGATCCACTTGTTTTCGCTTCCTGGGTGCTGCTGCTTGCTTTCTCTTATTGTGTGCTAGTAATTCTTGCTCTTGTCGCTGTAAAATGGTTCGGTTGGCAAATGCTGCTGTAGATGCCTTGTCGATTTTCGCTTGAATTTTGTGCGAAGCTTCCAAATCTTGAGAATTACCTGTCGCAGCTAGTTGGTCTCGCTTTTCAATCGATATCTGAAGATGTGCCATGTCTTTTGGTGTAAGGAACTCCGTAGGAATACATGGAGTGGGTAGTGTCAATGGCCAAGATGGAAGTTGATGAAGGACCGCAGCCAGATTAAAAGGAATTAGGCCTGCGCCACAAAACCCAGATTTAATGTTCTTGTCAGTTATTCATTTAGGACATAATTAGGCATATATAGCCATAAATTCAGACTTTGGGACCCGATACTCCCCACATTGTAAGTAAGCTTGAACTTCTAGTCGAAACCAATGCTTGGTAGACAAAAAGACAGACACATCCATTAGATAAGTATAATGCGATATATAAGCAGGCAAACATAATACAATGATGCGATGCTCAGAGCAGTACTACATGAACCCAGAAGTTAAGTGGCTGCCATGTCCATCTAAAATAATAAGTCGATGCTTGTCTTTTGCTTTGTCCCAAGTATGTAGCTCAAAAATTTGTCTCAACTATCCCATAGCTAGAAGATCATTAATTTAGCCATTTGGAGTAGTAACTGCAACCCAATTTTCTGGTACTTCATGAAAATACCAAGTGCTTTGCACATATTGGCCTTTAAAGATCAGAAACAGTGGAAGCAATATTCTATCAGCACAGCCTGTTTCAATTGCTGTAACGTTTTCGCCTTTAGAACTTAAGTCAACTTTGTCAGATGTATTCTGTCACTAGTCCACAATGATATAGAACCTAGATGTAGCTCCAATCTGAAAACCTGTCTCGTCTATGTTATAGATGTTACTAATTTCAAATTTGTACTTATTCATAGTAGTTTTAAACACCTCAAACCATTTAAGTAGGTTTTCTTTAGTACAGGCATTCACTCTAGATTGTTCTTGAGGCTTGCCTATAAGCGTTTCTAAGAAAGAGTGTCACTTGACAAAGCAGGTACTCCAGCTTTTGCTTAGGCGTGGTGCAGAGAGGGTTTGCCATCTTGAGTCGCTGTTGCGTTTTTGCAGAAGGTATTCTCCAGCTTCTCTAAGCATGGGATGTCAAATTGGAAAACCCTGCTCATTACAGCACTGAATATAGGCAATTAGTGCCTTCTCTTCGCCTCGGTTTAACTTCTGTTGGTTGACATGGGCATTACGGTGTGTAGTCGCTCCGTTTCGTCGCCTGGTAAGGGTACTACGGTGCACCCCAAACTCCCTCGCAGCAACACGAACTTTGGTAAATTCGCCCATTTCAAGGGCTTGGATAGCGTTGGCGATGTTCTCCTCTCGATCCATGATGCTTGGATTACGAGGTATGGGGTACTACGGTTTTTATGGGGCGGCACGCGGAAGGCTCTAGAATTGGCGCATAACCCGTGTCGGCGCATTACCCTTCTTCGCACTGTACCTATGGTTGTTCCTACCAGACGAAAAATCTTCCACCAATATCATTATCACCACCACCTCGTCAATAAGGTAAACCACAAAACCTCCCGCCAGTCAGCAAACATGAAGGCTCTAAACATCCTCCTCCCTGCCCTCGCAGTCCTCGCTGGACACGTCTCCTCTTCCCCTGTCGAGAACGCGTCGAAGCTCGAACGCGCGATGCCTGCACGACCAACGAGGTGCAATGGGCCGCCGACTGTGACTACGGTGGACAAACTTGCTGCGAGATAATCTATGGGCAGGCTTGCACCTACCCCAATGTGTACGCCTGGTGCAGCTCCCATTTCTCGGGACAGAATTGCGCGCACGCGTATAACGAGGGGGCTAGATTTGTTGAGAGTTATGGAGGGAGCTGTGGAATTACAAAGGTTAGATCCTTTTTTCTTTCTTCTCTCAATCCGGGAAATTACAGAGGCTAATGAACCTGCTGCGCAAAGTGATGCCAGTATACCCGCTGAAACGAGCCCTCGTCAGAGCATACATTGACGAATGTGATGGAATTCAGCATGGAAGATACTAAGGGGACGGGAGGGGACGATAAAGGAATCTAAATAACGGTGCCCATTGGATGTAATTCGCAGATACAAGGAAGGGATAATTACTGAAATACTATGACCTTCGACCCCATTTACCGGGGTACCACGATTTTGACACGTGCATTTGACCTGTGGCTGGCAGCCAAAGCAGTTGGCAAGTTCCAAAAATTACACCACTCAACTTTGTAACCCGGTAAACCGGTTTCTGACTTGACGGGGCTGCTGCACCGCACTGTTGCATGATCTGGTTACGTCATCTGCTCGAAGACCTCTCAAATATTTGAAAAACGGCCTTCACAGACCTTGGCTACCCATCAAACAGTCCTTAGGCGCTTCCACTAGCCTCAACCCCCGTCAGAAGCGACTCGAAATCCTCAACAACTACAAGTATTAGCCTTGAAACCCCTTTCTGTCAGTAATAGTTAGACCGATTCAACCACCATGCCAAATTATTCAAATGAAGCTCGTGCAATTTAGCCATCCGACGCCATGCTATCCAATATGGTCCCTGCGAACGCACGGGGGTCAGTCTTCAGGAGCTGGCTCCTGGCCTCGGCAAGCGCTGCCGGATACACCAGCGACCAGTTCAAGGACGTCTTCTACTCCGCCCTGACGGGGGATTCAACCGTTGCACCATGCCTTGCAATTTTTACCGGCTACGGCTACGTCATTACCTTCTTTGAGGCGGTTGCTACAACGATGATTTGGACTGAGAGGCTGAGCTCTATCACATCTGTAGGTCTTAGGCTGCGGGCAGTCGCGTCGGTATTCCTGAATTTACTAAATGCTTGACGAACTCTAATATTGCTATGGTAATATTAATATTTTTTAGGAATAATTACTGGCATACTATGATTTTAGATAATATTTACTTGAATACCACAAAACTTTTACTCACATATTACAAATATAACATTAGCAATTCTTCATTACCTTTTTCAAGATATAGAGGCCTGTGATACCCATTATTCTGTCTAAACTATTATATTACACTCAATATATGTTCTACATACTTTATTCCTATTGGTATTTCTACTTTGTTTGAATTATCATGTGTAACTCAAAACACAATTAAAACTTTCATTATAAATAGAGACAAGTCTTTTATTATATCTCATTCTAATCATACAAATTATATTATTGCTTGTAAAGATACTTTCTATCTATTTAGCATTTAGGTTTCTATTTTAAAAGGCCTTATAATTTGAGTTACCTAATATATACCTTATAGTTAAAACTTTATTACTTATAGAAATTTCTGTCTTAAGCATTTTATTGCATTTCTTACAAGTTATTATAAAGTTGCTATAGTTAATAATTGGGAAATTTACTTTATACAAATTCAAAGTATTAAATGTATTTATTATAGTAATATGGAAGTGAGTTATATATAAGTCTAGTATACTTGAAAAGCTTTTCAGGAAAAGCTTGAAGATTATGAAGTAAAATGCTTCAAATAGCTTTCAGGTTTAATATTTACTTTAAACTTCAATAATAATAAGAATAAAAGTTATATAGAAATATGAAAGAGGTATTTCAAATGATATTACATTATATCAATTGCTATTTAGGCTGCATTTGAAGCTTATCACCTATTTGTTGCTTTAGATAACTATTATACTAAGTCTTATATTTATATGATATTTCTTGTTACTTATATATTAAATAATAGTAATAAGACTTTTCTTTTAACTTAAGCTCTTATTTTAACTAAAGATAGCAGAAACCATATATAACCCTTGCTTAAGTTGAAAGATAACTTTTTTGATATGAACTATAATAAAATAATTATTATCATTGATAAGGATAAAAGCTTATAGATATCAATGCTTAAGATTTTTCCTAAGGGTCTCAGTGTAGTGACATTAGAGTTTAATGCGATGACACCTTCTTTTTTGGTAATGTGACACCATGCTGCGCAAAATAATTAGTAACAAATATATAGGCTTAAAGGCAATATTGTAGAGTATGTATTGAGGATTAAACTTAAGACTAACTTAAATTTAAAAAAGAAATTTGTGTTTAGCTAATTTCAGCAGCTTGATTCTGCCTACTATATCTACAGCCTCTATCTTTACTAGAAGGTCTCCCTCTTGTACAGGATCTACATGCCATAACCTCAAATAGAGAGAGATCTCATTGTGTGGATAAAGCAGGCTGACACCAATTCCTTGACCTATAAGTTCTTCCCTTTGCATGAACAACTGGTGGATTCCAAACTTGAAGAGTTTTAAGTTGTATGTCAGCTCTTATGTCTTGCTGAACAGTATATACAAAGTACTAATAGGTATATATGTCTTTTAAGTGAATATCTTCATTAGCTTGAATACGTTTTCTTACTCAATGTACACATGGTAAGCCCATAGAATATGTGAAGATGCCTGTACACTGCGGAAGAGAGGATGAGAGTTGTAGACGTTAGTATTGCTCAAGAATTTTTCTTAATGCAAAAGAAGTAACTCGGTCAATAACTTCAGTAAATAGCGGAATATTGACCTCATGTGGCAGTCTTTGTCAAGCTTGTTCAAGGATGGCTTTGTGTTCTATGTATTGATTGGTTAAAAGTAATACAAGGTTATTCACAACTCATTTCAAATTACTGGTGAATACCTGAAGGTATTTCTTTAGTACACTATGTGCTCTCTCAACTCTGGAGATTACTCTATTCCCAAAATGCAGATAGAGATCAACTCACACTCATACTATACTATACTTTTGAGAAATTCATATATTAGTAAGATATTTTATGAGATCATTGTATAAGATCCAGTATTTCTCAACCATTGCATCCCAATATGTCTCGAAGTCGATGCGTGACAATGCTGCAACTACAGAAGCTCATTTCTTTTTGAAGTTTTTATATTTATCCAGTATATCGAAAGACTCTGAAGTTTAGGCATTGACATTGGTATTGATATGTCACTCATAAAGAATGGATTTTGTCTCTGGAAATACTATATGTATGGAATTAATAAGTGCTAAGTCCATATCAATAATCATCACTCCTGGTATAGTATATTCAATCTTTTGCAATATGGTATATAAAGATTGTAAAGCCTATGTATAATCAGACTTGTCTTCACTCAAAAGAAAAGCTAGTGCCATTACAAAATTTTTGTTCAAACACATTGAACCTACAATGTGCATTAGTAGCATATTGAACCAATTTGACTTGTATATACAGTTAATTAAAAGAACCTCTAGTAATATTTTTAGCAGTTGTAACAAGTGTAGATACCCAAAAAGAAAGTATGTAATGCAGTCAAGCTTATCTGTCCGGAGCTAATACTTATAGTTAAACTCTTCAAATTACCAAAATAAAGCTTAAATTGGAGTTTGTTCTTCGAGATTAGTGAGACATAGCCATTTGCACATATTTTAAATATCTTGTTTAATGACAAGAATATTAGGATTGTCCAGACGTAGAGCATTCAATATCTGACAAGGAGAAATGCCCGATGCTGATAATTCAGAAACTTGCTCTTACAGTTTAGATATAATAATATATAAACTGGGATGTGCAAAAGGTATTGTAAAAGCATCATAATTATGACTGTCTTTCTTAACTGTCAATGTTCATTCCTCAAATGCTCTAAACTGAACGATGTAGATCATAGGACAATTCACTTGTCATGAACCTGTTTAATGTCTTCATACTTCATCAATTAGCTTCCTAGGATCATACTTCCCTCTTTAGTCACACTTCAGCCAGACTTTGTAGACTTCTCCATGCATATTCTTCTTACTTTGCCAAATGGTTAAAGTATAGCTATTTTCTGCCACAACTAATTATGCATAGTTAACTGTAATCTCAAGGGTTGGATACACGCCTTCACTCAGAGGCAAGAGACTCATTTTCAATAGCAAACTATATTTAATTCAAAATGTAAGTATTATGATCAAGAAATATGAAGAAAAAGTAGCAACAAAGAAAGAAAGCTTATATATGCATACTGCCTTTTCCCCGCAGTATAGTATTACTATACCAAAAAGAAGGATGTCGTCACACCAAACTCTAGTGTTGCTATACCGAGACTCTTTCCTAATATACATTACTTATATTACTATTAATATCCTATATATAATGTTTAAAAATACTTTAGTTTAGTATGTTAAATAGTATTTTAGAAGATAGTATATACTTTAAACTTATATAATTTTGACTAAGATATATTAACTATAAAGGAACTAATATATTGAATTATAAGATTGTAAACTATATAAATTTTATATATTAAGTAAAATATATTATAATAAAACTTTCAACTATGCAAAGTAATTAATTTTAATACTAGAAACTTCTAAATTTTTATGCATTATAGCCTATTTTAAATTAACTTTAAAAGTTTGAAGACTATAACTTCAGAAATATATATATAACTATAGTATGTATTAAGTAATCTCTTTATTTTTAAACTACTCCATCAAAAATAGTACACTATATACTATGTCGAGCTTCTAGCTCACTTCTTTTAACATAAGTTTTAATAAGTATAAGTAAATAACTATATAAAATTTTAGTACTATAACTATAAAGAAATAAATATAAAAGTATTTTTTGTAAATTACTATTTTGATATATATATGACAACAATAATAATATATATATAGATACTGTAGAATACTACAACAACTTTACAAAGTTATAAAAACTTAGTTTAGGATTATTTAATATCTTAGAAATATACTTATAAAGTTAGAATTTTAATAATTTAATTTCTTTCTATTTTATTTACCTTAGTAATAACAAAAATAAAGTACTTCTCATTCTCTAGATTAAGAAGACAGAATTGCAAAAATATCATCTAAACTTAAAATAAATCATTCTATAACTAATAGAAAAATATTACTATAAGCTACAGAAATAGTTTAATAAGAATTCTTTACTATTTTTGAAGGAAAACTTCATTTTAATTCTTAAGATTACTAGAAGTCAAGTTTATGCTTTTAAAAATATTAAAGATACTTGGATAAGTATATAACTGGTCCTCTATAATAGGAGAAAGATATTTGACTTAATAAAGATACTATAATCCAGAAAGAAATTATAAACAATAAGGAAAGTTTTCATTTCAGTGAATAAATAACTATATAAAGAAATTAGTATTACAAGAAACTATTATCAAGTTTTTTTTTTCTATATTTAAAAAGTATATTAAAGATCTAATAGAGACAATAATTCTTAGAAGTATTATAATATATAAAGACAAAGATAAAAAAAGTAGCTAAAATGAAGAGAAAAGCAATTATTTCTAAAGCTAAAAAAGCTATAAGAGATTCAAACAAGTCTAGTAATACTTCTTACTACATTATATTGAATTTTATTGATAATTGCTTTTACAATACTATTTTGAAAAAGTTAATATTTAAATAGCAAAATTCAATTCTAGAGATCATAAAACTATAAATAAATTTGATACAATAAATATTAGTTCTCACTTAAATGTACTTTATAAAACATTTGAAAAGGCTTTACTAACAGAAAAAGTTGTAGTAAAGCTTTCTAATAGTAAAGTATATGCTTTAGTAAGAGAAAGTAGTCATTTATTTACATTAGTAAATTTACTTGTAAATATATTAATATTTTGAATTTTGCGCTAAAATTTCAAAATTATACTATTCAACCTATTTATAATATACTATATTTTTTGCCTTTTATCAATTGCTTAAAAGGCAATAATATTATAAATATAAAAACTAGATAGAATATTACTTAATTATTATATAACTTCTATATAAAATGTAATTTCATAATTCTATATATTAAATGAAAATGCATTAAACTATATTAATACTATTTTATATAAATTATAAATATAGTACAAGTTTCCAGTCCCCCACTATAACTAAATTACTTTTAATATCATTAAATTTATTAATACCACTCAAAACAACTTTAGAAGCCTTTTAGATTGATATTTTCTTATTAATATTTAAACTGAAGTTATAGTTACTAATCTTAATAGGTAATTGACTTTATATAAGAAAAACTGAATAAATATTATAATTAATACATAAGCATTATTCAGAAGCAATACTGCTATTGATATTAATAGTATCCAAATATAATCATGTCTGAATATTTACTATCTAGAAATTCTTAATAATACTTCTAAAAGCTTAAGTAATACTAATATCAATATATAAGACTATGTGAAACTTTATGTAAAATTAGTTAATAATTACTTTCAATATAGTTATTTCTTATCTAGCTATTACTATTACAAATAGTTAATTCTACAATAATAAAGTATATTAGCAAACTCAATTTTATAATGTTAAATCTATGAATAATACTTCCATATAAGTCTTTATACTTAACATATAATAAACTTAAAGGAAAAAGATTGTTTATATAAATAATTTCAGGAATTTTAGATTTCTTATTACTATATAATTGTATTTTGCTTTATAATAAGGACAAAATTTTCTATAAATATATCTACTTATACTATTCTGTAAATAATTATTAGAAAGATACTCAATATATATGTATTCTATTTAGAAAGAAGATATACAAGTTAAATAAAATAAATGCAAAGCTTCAGTCTTTACAAAATAGTGCAGAAAAATAAAAAAGAAGTTTATTAGGTAAAAAGACTATGGAAATCACAGAAAGGTAGTTTGTAAGTACTATGATTAGGAAGAATTTAATAAATATAGCTGTTGTAATACCTATAGTATTTAATTACTATAGTTTAAAATCTATGATATTTAAGTAAAATAAGGTAGTATAATAGTAATTAAATTCAAAACTCATAGTACTTGAGTAATTATTCCTATTTTTTATCTTTTGAAGTTTGGTTTTCCAATTATACACCTCTATAATACTATGTACATTTGTAAAATACTTAACTTATTTAAATATACTATTATAAATCTTGAGTTTCTTTGATAGATTAATGAATTAATTATAATATTAAATAGTAAAGTCTATATTATTATATAAATTGTTATTGCCTAGTTTTAATTTAATTAAATACTTTCAAGTAAACTGTATCTTATCTTTTTTCTTCTTAGAAGATGTAGAAATAATGAAGAAAGTATTATAGAATTTCTTGGCTATTTAAGATTATTATAGAGTTTTTAAATAGTTTAATTATTATTTAAATTATAGTATTTATTTACTTTATGTTAAAATATACTTAAGTACTGGAGTTTAGATAGTACTAGTGTCTGAGGTTTAATTGAAATAGTTATTATTCAAGAAATTTATAATTTATAGTAAAGTTAATTATTAAGTATCTACTTTAATTGTAATGCAGAGCCCTAAGGGGTAAGGACTACAATTGTAACTTGGCAGCAGCATGCCGTCATGCTGCATGCGGTTAGCATACTGAAAGGCACATATATGTAAATTCAGAAGACTGCTTCTCCCAGAAACAGTGATTAGTTCTATAATAGAAATTAACAGAATTCAGTTCATTATATATAGCATTGCTGAGTCTCTATATACTGTTTACCCTTACTCTTGAGTCTTATGATGTCACTGTAACAGTACTTAGCGTTTGGCCTGATGTCGTCTAAACTGTTTAGTAATCTGAAAAGAGCTGACTTTTAAGCTGACTCTGATACTAATAAGTTAATGCTTAGTCTTAAGTATAACAAATAGGTTATAAGAAATCTAATTTACTTTTCATAAAGGAGGCATTTATTTACTTATTAGCTAGAAGAATTAATTTGATAAAGTTATTCTCTAAATACTTATATATTGTACTGTAGGTTCAAAAAAGTACTTGTATATCTTAGTAGCTACTATATTGTTGTCTATCTATCCACAAAAACTCTGAAAACTTTTAGTAAATAGAAACAAAATTTAAAAATAGTTATTGTAAAGAGAAAAAAAATTCACTTGAAAAGAAAGCTATTATTGTAGCTTAGCATTATGCTGGGAAGTTTCTTGGCAAAATTTCACAAATTCTGCAAATTGTGAAGAGTACTGTTTAAACCATCTTAAACTGATATCTAAAAAATTTCAACAAGTCTCTAGCTAGTAAAAAGTATTCTAGATGTTCTTCAAAAGTTTTTGTAAGAAGAAAGCAAATTTTAGTACATGTAGCAAAAACAAATACTTGACTACCAATTTTTGTATTATACATATCTTCTAAAACAAATAGCTCAAGTATTTTCAGGCTGGCAGTACTGAAAAATTTAAAGAAGCATGAATTAAGCAAAAGAAAAGTAAGAAAAAAATTATTTTTGATAAAAGGTCAAAAGAGTAAGTAAAGGTGGTAGTGTAGAAAGCATTTTTACTGGACTGAAGAAGATTGAGAAAGGGTTATTTGAACAGACAAAGTATGCTTTGAAATCAGAAAAGATCGTTGAATAATATAGATTATTAAAAAGCTTAAAGATGAATTTTTGTCTTAGAACTATAAGTCTTTTTTTTAAAAGTGATTATATACTAACTAGTAACTAAGGAGTTATTTGTAGAGTAGCTGTTGAACTATTGACATTTTTACTGAAAGGTGGATATATAATTATAAATATTTACAGAAATAATATTTTAAAGTTATATTTGAAGCCATTTTGAAAGAAGATGAAGAAGGGAAATAACAAGAAACAAGTTTACATCATAGAAGATAATGTAAAGTACTATATTGACAAGGTATTAATTGCCTGGAGGATAAAAAACAAAATTTCTCATATGTAGTAGATGTAGTACCTGTGTACCAAGATAGATCTACTAAGCGAGTTAATTTCCCATTGACCCCCTTAAAAACTTTTTTTAGGCTCCCTAAGCAAGAATTACCTTAGGCAGAACAACCATGCCACCGCTGAACCAGGAAAGTTGCCTTGCTCTAGCGATCTGTAATGTCCAGAATGTCAGATTTAGTAGTATTGCTGTGGCTGTAAAGTATTGGACAGTATCACCTTTGTCACGGACATCCCGAGCCTCATCAAGAAAGTTACAGATATGAGAGTGGCGCTGGAACCATTGGACCGGATCGCTAGCCTACGGGATACGGACGGATTGAATTGCTTAACAAGGATGAACTAAATACAAGGACGAATGGCACTTGCCGTGGGAACGTAAGGGCCAGAACAGGAATTCATACAATCAGCACCCTCAGTGCTAAGAGCGCGACCCGTGGCAACTCAATAAATTACCTACACCCCTGTCAAGGCAACGATCTTAGCCAGCTACACTACTGCCAAGGAGTTCAGCTAAGAAGCGACCGGCCAACAGAAACTACCACAACCTACGGATGGAGAACCGTTGACTATGAGTAAAGGACTAGGAGAGCTGAGAAATACTTGGCAGCTGAAGAACACGTCAGCTAGGTGTAGTAGGCAGCTTAGGTATGGATGGAGAGTTATAAGTCATGATAACTCAGGTTTCATTATTGGACTTGGTGTAAGTCAAGTGTGAGTTCTGCCGAGAAAAGAATACTCCAAGTGGTATAAGTTGTCTGTTGGCAGATGGCCAAGAGGTCAGTGAAGAGGCAGCTATAAATATAGTGTTGGAGTCGCAGGGAAAGTGTCTTTTCTTTCCTCTTCACTGAAAGTCTTATTAGTTTAGCAATATAAGCTTCATACCAAGAACCATCACCCGAAATATCTTTTGATATAGTTACAGTAGGACCGTTTCGCTATCTTAGTATATGAGACCAACATACCTGTCTCACGGTCATTAAAGAACACTACGCCATATACTTGGACACTAGAACAAACTAGTAGACAAGACCTCATCAGAGTCAGATCATCACAACTTTTACCTTTAGGATACCACCTTAAGGATTGCCAATCTCGTCGTATAGCTCGCTAACCTCAGCAAAATGTATACCTGCTGGAAGAATAGGCCTTGATATTCTAGATACACTGCTGGTCCGCCCAAGGGTTTCCTGTCCGATATGATATGTTGCATCGCATAGCTCAGCATATTCTTTTTTCCTGATTGGAGACTGGTTGGCACAATTCAATGTCTATAAGAATCCTAGGCCACAACTAGGTACCGCGCTTCATCAAACAGCATGACAACTTAGAGTCAATCATGGCCAAACCTTTAGAGCAATTCAGGCACAAAGCTTGTACTCCGGAAAACCTTGAAACCCAGTTTCAAGTTTACCAACACATGCTGAACCAGTACTGTCCGGAGACATGCAATATCTATAACATTGACGAGATGGGCTTTTAAATTGGTACAGCGTCTAAGACTTATGTTATTATTGATAAGGATTAGGGAACTACGAGTTATCTTGGAGAAGGGGCTTAGGGCAAAGCTCTTATAGTAATCGAATATGCTTCAGCAAACGGCTCAGCTATATTACCTTTTATTATCTTTAAGGGCGAAAATCTACAGAGCATCTAGATTTCGGCTTCAGTACCTAAGAACTGGATGGCAGCGTCTTCTCTTAAAGGATGGACAAGCAATTCCCTTGGACTTAATTGGCTTAAGCGTAACTTTGACCCAAGCACCAAGCCTAAGGCAAACGGAAAGTACAAGGTCTTAATTTTAGATGGGTATAGCAGTCATCTTACCATTAACTTCGTTAACTACTGTCAGAAGGCTAAGATTATTTTGCTTTGCTTTCCCGCTCATACTTCACACATGACACAGTCTCTGGATCTTTCAGAATTTGTGTCGCTTAAACACTACTTTCGCTGGGAGACCAATAATCGCCTTAAGCTTGAGGACATTCGTATTCCTAAGGCTAACTTCATGAATATCTATGGCACATCACGTCCTAAGGCTTTAACTGAGGCTAACATTTGCTCGAGCTTTTGTAAGGCTGGTTTGGTTCCATTTAATCTGGCAATTGTCATTCAGAAATTACCCATCCAACAAACTACACCTCCTTGTCCAGCACCATTCAATGTCTACCCTATGCCTTACAACCCTAAGACTTTATTGAAGGCCATTAAAGTGTCCAAGGCTTTACTCTGAGGCCTTGAAACCCAGAGTTCAGAGCTCGAATTGATTTCCGGCAAAATTAACAAAGCAGCTTCTATAGCCTTTGCCAACTGAGCTATTCTCTCCTTCGATAATGATGATATGCAGGCTCATAATCAGCAGAAAGATAAGAAGGCTAGTAGGAAGTGGAAGAGGATCAACGGGAATAGTGGGGTTACAATTGGGGCGATTGACAAAGAGCTTGCTCCAGTAGTGGTACCCTCTTCTAAGAGGACAGCCCAAGTTACTCCAGCCTGAAAAAAGCCTAAGACTCCTATACCAGAACCTAATAGTTAGAAGAACTCTTATGAGTCCAAGAGGACAAGCTTAGAGAACGAGATTAGCTATTGTATTGTACTTGTGCCAGTTTGTACTTTGTAAATAGAATTTGGCTCGTTAGTCAAGTACCACTCACTACACGGGTACTACGACTAACTAGCACAATTTCTTGACCTAAATCTAATTAAGAACCTCTAAGCTACTTTCAAATGAAAAATTAATATTTATTATGAATTTATAATATAAATTGATATTACAGAAGTTCTTCAGAATTATCATTTAATTTTGATAATTATATAGACACTTTTTTGAACTAACTGTACCTGTATGACGTTCATTCCTTACTTGTGCTAACTGTGCTTTTTTCAGCAATTTACAATAGTCTAACATTTTGGGCTGAACAGTATTGATAATTCAAGAAATATTTATAGTTATAATAATACTTCAATTTTCTTAAATTATTTAAATTCCTTATTGTTGGAAGAGAGATGTGGTAAGTAAGGTAATAATATGATTAAGATCAATAAGATAGATTTTTAATTGAAGTGAAATTAGTTTTATTAAGAGTTATATTTAGTAAGAATATTTGAGTAGACATTTAGAATGTTCTAACTAATAAGTTAATATTTATGGTTCTATAGTAAATAATTCAGACTATTTTCAGTACTTATATGCTAGATTTTGCATAATATAGGGTTTTATTTCTACTATATTAAATACTAGTAGTTTAATTACTTTATTAGTATATGTACTACTGAATCTCCTAGTTCTGTTACTATAAAATAGTTAAACAAATAGTTTAGTATCGAATACTTTAGTTGATAAATTAATCTTTATTCTTTAATATACTTTGGAAGTTTGGCCAATATCTTACCTATATATCTTTATCCTGAATTACTTTGTTGATACAGGTCTTACCTAACTATATGAAGTTTTCAAGTTAGTTATGAAAGTAGTCCATTTCACAAGCAGTATAACTTTTTAAATATATTATACTAATGCAAAAGCATTTGTATATATGCTATAGAAAAAGTAAATTTGGCAAAGTGTATCATTATATTAGGTTGTAGAGTATAAGGTATAAGTTTTATAACTAGTTATTACTGGAAATTTCTACTTTAGTGTTAGTTTCATTACTGAAGCTTTTAAAATAATGTTATTTTCTTTTCATTTCGTAATTAGAATATTAATTAAGACTGTTATTTTCCAACAACTATTATTATTTTAATTTTATTCAAATTGTAAGATATGAGGCATAGATTCTATAATTAGTTATTATTAGAAATTTCTACTTTAGTATTAGTTTCACTAATGAGACTCTTAAAGTAAGTCTTATTTCTGTTTTATTTAGTAATTGGAATATTAATCAAGGCTGTCTTTTCTCAATAATTATTATTATTTCAGTTTTATTTGAATTGTAGGGTGTGAGGTACAAGTTTTATAACTAGTAATTGTTAAAAATTTCTGCTTTAACACTAGTTTCACTACTGAGATTCTTAAAGTGAGCTTTATTTCCTTTTGGGTACTAATATTTTGATAAAACAAAACATTAACTACTTAGAACTCAGTTAGAGTAAGAAATAATTACTATGGTAAGCAATTTCTGCAATATAATAGCTTCTATAATTCTATAACCTTTAGATGTATTCTAGTAGTTTCAGTAGAATTTATTTGATAATTTTTATTACAATTGTAGTGTATCATTGATTAACTCTTTGTGCAAGGCACTTAGGGTGGCAACTCATTAAAACTTAGTATAGTAAACCATTTCCTTTTGCCTGCCCTTGCTTAGTGAGGTGCTCTGCCTACCTGAGTTTACCACAAACTTCAGGTACGTATACCCCACTACTGAAGACCATACTAAGGTATAAAGCAATGAGAATCCCTTCTAGCACTTCTGTCAGAGTCCTTACAGTATTGCACAGTCTCTTACTATAAGTTGCTATATGTAAGGAGCTTTGAGCCCACTGGTAGGTGGTCGCTTAACTGGCACCCTGTTATTCTAGTGTTTCTACCGGTCAAAATATTAGCGCCCTTTCTTTTCGTTTCGTAGCTAGAACATCAGTCAAGACCGTCGTTTTCCAATAGTTATCATTTCAGTTCTATTCGAATTTATCTGCCTTCTTGCCTACTATCTTGACATAGCTCCAGTAGGATAGATATAGGGCGTCGGTACAGCCACCGGGGTTTTTGGTGCGGCCACTGAATCTGTGCAGCCACCTCCTACCTCGCCAACTCCGCCCGACTTCAACCGAAGGTAACAACCACACTTAAGAATTAAATGAATTACTAAACTCTTTACCTCAGCCCCAGCACTGTCTTAAAAGATTTTCAGAACCCTTTCGGAATTAACTTTGCTCTGGGTCATTCAGTTAACTCGCATTGTGGGGAACGGCTTTGGTGGCCAAGAAGCCTACAGACTAGTTAAGCGACCACTAATTTAGGTAGCGAGCTTAGGGTTCCTCCACTATTGCAGCTTGGATCTAAACGACTTTACGATGGCAGAGCATACTCAATTACCTTGTGAAAGAGTGATATTATATCCGATAGTCTAAGAGATTACCTACGTAAATTTTCAGCATTAAATGAACTCAAAGTACATTATAAAATCAACAGAAGTATGGAGACAAGGCCGAAGTTTGGTTGGGGCGGGTTTTGCGGCTGGTGGCCGCACAGATCCGGTGGCCGCACCAAAAACCCCGGTGGCTGTACCGACGCCCTAGATATATCATAGTTTCAAGGCACAACCCTCCGCAGCTAAGCATCTAAGCAAGTAGGTATACAGGGTCATTCTCTATCGCTTATACTTCGAAGCAGTTCGTGCGCATAGCTGAACGTGGGCGGTTAGTACAAGAGGTCACAGGAGCAAATTTGCGCAGGAAGCATCATCACATTTTCACAGGTTGTGACTTGTTGTTGCGATAGATTGCCGCGCTTAAATTTCATAAAATTTGGTGAAATAATAAATGTACTTCACGAATAGTACGGTCCATTCGGAAAGCGGTACCTTTCGCGCAGGGATATGGGTAATTGGCGAATAGCACAGATAGTTTGCGGAACGGCTAACTTTTGCAATAGAGAGCATTTGGGTAGTGCCGAATCTGGGCACAGGTTGATCTAAGTAAAAAATCGCCTTACCAAATTTTAGCGAGTCACTCCACCGAGCGGTGGCAAGAATAATGGTGACCGTGCGCAACGCTTCGGAGATAATTCATACAAAACCTCCGCTAGAACGTCTTGAAATGCCCCAGAAGTAAAACGGGTCGCAGATATTCGTCAAAAATTTCATTCAGATAGCATGATCACTATGTTGCAGTATTTGCTCTCTTGCTTTAACTGCTCTACTTGCCTCGCTTAACTGGCTGACTTGTCGCGACGTCAGGACCCACTTATATACATGAGACTGTTGGATGGTGTACCTATGGTTTATGTGGCATTTTTGAAAAGGGTGTTGCCGTGTTGCGACACCCCAATATGCTAGCGCGATGGTTTAGAGGGGTCAGTAAGGTGTCGCGATGGAAAATTTGGGATGTCGCGCTAGTAGATTCCAGGTGGTGTCATTTGGGTGGCCTGATCGCAACACCCTTTTGAAATTCAAGCTAGCGCGACACTTCAAACCAGGCGTCGCCACCAAAATTGGGGACAGGGATTGAATTCCGTTTTGGGGCCCAACAGACGAATTTAGTGGCTAGGCTTGACCTTTTGTTAAATGTGGGATGGAAATCGGGGGGTTGACATTGGGCTCTCTTCTCCTGCTCCACAATGGCGTTCACCCCTCGATGCGGGGCTGCATATGCAGGGAGAGCCTCGACCAATATCTGAAACAGAAAAAACTGTGGACCGCATCTGAATGCCGGCCGGCACAGTCTCTCGACGCAAGTGACTCTTTTTCCGACCTTCAAAGACGCTTGCTTAGCCGTGCCTATAGCGCAATATGATCACTATTGGGGAGGTATGGTGGTAGAGGAGACTAGCAAATTACGAACCAACAGCCTTGTGAAGAAGCTGCTAGGGGTCCTCGCCAATAGGATACGGCCGCCCGTCTTCTCCCCACCAGGGCTGAAGGATTAAAATATAGCTTATTTTTCGGCGAGATCTTATCAACACGCACCCCCAGCACACGGGCGGAGTTCCGTTTTGCAGGCCTGAGGTCTGGAACGGGCGGTTAGGAATCGTGGAGATAATCTAGTCTTCAGCCTCGCCACCAAGATCAAGTTGCCGCAAACATAAGCGAATAGAATGGCCCTTCAGAGTCATGGGAGTGTGTTCGAGCAGGGCGGCCCACCCTCACATTTCTTGAGCTTACGCCCCTTTTTGTATTTCACACTCTCAGCCTCATGAAATGTTTAAAAGGTCGGGTTGGCTCCTCTCAGTCGGCGCAGCTAGGTCAGATTAGCCCATACTCAATCAACCCGGTTACGTCCTCCCCTAGATACCAGCAGAATGTCGGCTTACGCTGAAGTTAAACCACTTGGTAGAGACGACCCTGAGCCCCTTCTCGCTGGCTTATTTAACTAATGTTTTTGACCAAGCTCCACCCTACGATGAAAATCCAATGCCTGTGCCACGTCAACAGCCGGGCCTGTACCAGAATTCACAGACTCCATATCCAGGTCAGCCTCAACAACTGCAGCCGGGTCTGCCGACCGCTGCCTACTATTCTACTACGAATCAATATCCACAAGGGTACCCCGCCCAACAGCCGCCACATCCGCAATTCCAAACTTCTGCCACACCGCAGAGATATATAAACGCAACGCCGCTTAGCGTGCTCGGAAGAGGTTCTGCCCCAGTGGACTGTCCCGCATGTGGACAAAGGACAATGACTAGAACTACCTATGAAGCGGGAAACACGACACAGTAAGTTAGCAGATAGCTCTTCGAGTGGTCGGTTCAAAATGCGATGTTTTATGCTAAGGGAGCACATAGCGTGTGGGCCGCGGTGTTGTGCATATGTTTCTGCTTAGGTTGCATTCCATATCTTATGAACTCCCTGAAGGACGTCAACCATCATTGCGGAAGCTGCGGGGTGCTGCTTGCTACATGGCACAGAAGCGGCATTGTCGATGTCCACCAACATGGATAGAATGGCTTTCGCTTCTAGCTTCCAAGTTGTGCGGTCGATGCTCTCCATGAACTTGTTTTTACAGTCGTGTCTGAATGGGTTTCTTGAACTCTCATCGGCTGTTCTATGGCGACTTCTGTAGCTAGTAATGGCATGCGCGAAGCAAGATGAACAGCGTTTAGTGAAGTTGGTCCAGGCCGGTAGCATGAGACTGACGTATATCTTGAGCTTCAGCCATCTCTTTGAACTTGGTGTGGCGTGACATCACTTGCTTGCCCCAGCCAAGCCGCACCTAAGCGAGCCGGCTGTTGCGCTCGGTTAGGAATATTGAGATTCGCGAATGGGTCAAAAACTCGGGAATGAAACTTAAAATCGTGAAGCGTATACGAGTTGAGAATCAAACATTTAAGAAGCCAAATCAACGACGAATTCTGCGAGTAGATCACTCTCCTTGCCCCACTATCCCACTATTGGTTCTAGTACGCTTTCACCCTCTGCCCACCCTAAGACTTGACTCTAAGCCATTCTCACACGTAGCACTGCTTTTGCCCTTCTGATAACATTCATCCGTACAAGGGCTTCCTGCTTTCTTACACATACAGTATTTTGAAGTACAATTACCTAGACATTTGCATCTTGGGCTGAGTTCACCTTGCATTGAAGTACAATTAGCCACAGCCACAATACTTATCTTAGTGGTAATATTTTGAGAGAAGTCAATTTCTGTTGTGTTCGGTAAGGGCAGAAAATTGATTGTTGGATATTTCTGGTCAAGAATGCTATAAGCAGTTTGGATAATGTAATAGTGAAAGTGACAAGTCTTATGAATTCTCTCAAGTACCTATTTATCATCCATTGGATCTTAGTTCTTTTTAGGGACAGTGATACTAACCAGGTCACCTTTCTTAAAGATGTGAATTATATGCTTCTTTTTATACTCTTTAGCTATATTATTCCTAATCTTAAGAAGATGAGTTTGTATCTGAATATGTATAGTAACATAGTTAGGATCCATGCCAAAGACATTATAATTACCAGAGCTTTCTGGTTTATTGTTACAAATATTCTGAGCCTTACCAGAATAATGTCACAGACACGGAAGTAGCATCAGTAACTACTGGCTCAGATCATGGTTCCATAGAATTAAGAGTAGCATATATAGCTTAGCAAGGATGAACTGAATACAAAGAAGAATGGCACTTACTGAAGCCGAGTAAGGGTCAAAGCAGAGTTTACGCAATCAGTGCTCTTAATGCTAAGAGTATAACTTGTAGCAAATCAATAATTTACCTATATCCTGGTCAGAGTAATAACTTTAGCTGGTTCCAGAAGTACTAAGTGACCTAATTAGTAAGTAATCAACTATACAGAGTTTCAGGAACTATAGGGCCTAGAACCATTGAATGTAAACAAAAAATCAAGAAAGCTGAAAAATACTTAGTAGCTGAAGAATATGTTAGCTGGGTGTAGTGGGTAGCTTAAGTATAGGTGAAGGATTATGAGTCACGATAACTCAGGTTTCATCATCTGACTTAGGATGAGTCGTGTTATAAGCTATACCCAAAAGTGTATACATTATGTGGTATAAGTTACCCATGAGCAAGTAGTCAAGAGATTAATGAAAAGGTAGTTATAAATACTACATTAGAATCTTAGAGAAAGTATCTTTCCTTTCCTCTTTACTGAATGTCTTAATAGTTTAGCAATTAAGCTTTGTACCAAGAATTATCACCTAAGATATCCTTTAATATAGGTACAGTAGAACTATATTGTTATCATAGTATATGGAACTAATATAACAGTTCCATATTTACTTTACAAATACTATACTGTATACCTGAACCTCTAAGACAAACTGGAATACAAAACTTTGCTGATGTTAGATCATAACATTTATTGAGCTTGTTATTAATAGTTGACATAGTTGAGAAACTCCCTTTACTAGAACAGAGGAGTGATATAGCTAGAAAAGTCATATTAGTACTATAGTTTAAGAAACTAATAATAGAATCTCATTATGTGATTGTACTTGTATAAAACTAAGTGGGGGAGTGGCGTAAAGACACAAGTGGCGTAAAGATATATATTTCTATCTACAATTGTTCTACCGCAATACACTCCCCCATCTCATCCGACTTTTCTGAAAATTCACTCTCGTCTTCATCAGACTCAACTACAATAGGTACTATCTTCTTAATACCCTTACTTTCCGCCTTTGCCTTTGTTTCTACCTCTGCCGCAACCACCTTATCCTAGATGGTACTTGTGCTAACTAACACTACGCCCTTTAGGATAAGCCGCTTTCCTTTCTTTACTGCGCGACGCTTATTTAGAACAGCATCTTTTATTACCCTTTTCTTTCCTAAGGACAGTGTTGTCCGTTTCGAGCCGTTCTGAAGTCTCCACTAGTCGGCCAATACATTGCCGAGCCAGTTCAGATAATGGTTGCAAACTATTAACAGCCATAAGAAGAACTGCATTAGAAAGTCGCAGGGTAGTACCCTCAGGTGGAGAGCTATTTAAAAGCAATATATCCATCAAGCTGTCCATAGTAGTTGCTTGTAGTAATGGTATAACAGGAGCGGACACAGCTCGAATCTGTCCAAGTGCCTTCTGAGGATTGAATGGGTTCAATCCGGCACCCAACCATACTGCCAGAATATTTGAAGGATGCATAGCTTTTATCCTAGCTAGTCGGTAAAACTCTACCCATTCAGTTTTTTGAATGCGTCTAATTCCGGTTCGTGTTAACTGGTCAGCTTCTACTGTAAATACCCGCTTAAAAGGGCCAAAGACAGCAACATCTAATGGCTGAGTTAAATGTGATGAATGAGGAGGCATAACAAGAAGAATAATGTTGTTTTTCATGCAATGGTCAATAAAATTGCCAGATATATGACTGTCATAGCTATCACAAACTAGAATTTGAGGTTGTCCATTGGCTTTTTCACGAGTTAAAGGTTCAAAAATGCAGCGCAGCCATTCTAAACCATGAATATTACTTGTCCAGCCTTTGCCACTAGCTCCAAAGTACCAGTCATTAGGTGTTTCCTTTGAAATCCATTGAGAATTGACACCAGTAGCTTTAAAGATAATAAATGGTAGTAAACGGCCTTCATCAGCACAAATAGCTTCAACTACCGAAACCCATTCTTGACATCCAGGCTCTAACTTATAACGCGTTCTTAATTCAGTATCAATTATAACTCTTGAACTTTCTTCTACTCCCATACCAAATCCCGTCTCATCCATGTTGTAAATGTTCTTGATGTCAACTTTTCGCAAAAGTAACGCGTCCTTGAACGCATTAAACCAGAAGGTGAGTACTTCCACAGTTGGGTCCATCCAACATGTAAGGTCAATCTGTGTGCTTCTAGTATTTTTGAGGGTTGGATGGTGCATTACAAAGCGCTTAGCCCACTGAAGTCCTATAAAAGAGTATCGTACAAGTGTCATTGTCGCATCGTTGACTTTAATGATTCTTTTTGCTATGATTACCTCAGCCATCTCTTTCAACACCATGTAAGAACATGAATAGCCAGCAACTGTCAACTGAGAACACCAATGTCTTAGAACTGTTTCTTCAGCCTCAGATAAAATTTGCTGAGTTTCGCGGACCGTTTCGCGCGTTTTTTCACCTTGAAGCCGTCAACTAAGTGATTTTCGATAGAGTCCATAGAGCTTTGCAGCCTCACCCAGATTTTTGACTGCACCTGTCTGCACTGCAACTATGGCTTGCATCATCCTTTCCTCCATGTCTGTAGCTTTCGCACTGCGTTTCCGGACCATATTGAGATATCCAGACGTTGATGAGTGTCGCAATAATCTCCTACGAAAGATGTGTCTTTACGCCACTTGTGTCTTTACACCACCCCCCCACTTACTAATATTAGAAATATGATCCTTACTTAATTCCTAAATATGTGGAATAACCATGTTCTTTATTTGAATTTATTAGTATATATTTTGAGTAGTAAACTTTATGGAATATTCTATAAAAGGATTATCTAGTAATCTTTCTTAGTTAACTTTATCTTTACTAGTTATATACTCCTCTTGGTCTAATTGTTTAACTTTCTATATATTTTTTGCACAGATCTATCAAGCATCATTGTTGATGATAAGCTTTTAATACTTGAAGAAAAAGCTGAAAACTAATTCCTATAGTATATACTAAGTGATAAAGATCTAGAATTTGTTGATTTGTTCTATAACAGTACATAATATACTTACTTATTTGTTGAATCCATATTTATGGTACTAGGCAAAGAGCTTATTCTTAATTATATTATTTTCCTTCTCAACTAAGCCCTGATGACATAGTATATATAGGTGAGTATTGACAATATTGATACTTTATTATAATAGTAACTCTTTAAAAGCTGTCTTAAACTCAGTATTGTAACACAGAGCTCTAAGAGGCAAGGACTGCGGTTATGGCTTGGTGATGGTGCACTATTGTGCCACATGCAGTTAGTGCGCCGAGAGACACATATATGTAAATCCAGGAGGCTACTTCTCCCAAAGGCAGTAATTAATTCTATACTAGAAATTGAAATTCTGAAGCCATTAGAATTCAGTCCATTGTATATAGTATTGTATAGCCTCTATATGTTGTTAATCCTTATTCTTGAGCCTTATCATGTCACTGTGACACTGTTTGGCGTTCGGTCTGATGTCATTCATACTGTTTTAGCAATCTGAAAAGAGCTAGCTTTAGGGCTGGCCCTGACAAGTACTATTGTTATATTGTACTATTCCAGATTTGTTAAAAATGCTAATCTAGAAGTTAAAGAATCAGGTAATTGCTTTAGCTATTTTTGCTTCCAATGGCCAAAGTATCGAGAACTTGCTATAATAGTTCTTTACATATAGAGTCCATTTGTATTGACTATTTGGATGATTGAACATATCAATAAAGTTTATTTACATTTGCTAAAAATTCTTGAAAGAGACTATTAGGCAAAGGGAATCTCTGGATCAATTGAGAAGATGCTTTTAATAGTTTTGGCAGTACTTTAAGAGAGCTTCCAGATTATCTCATGTAATGCTATAATAGCTTAGTCTAATTGCTTGTTATATGGGTATAATACCTATAGTAGTTAGCTAAGATTTAATAAAAGAATGTATAACATACCTCCATACCTAATAGCTATATGCCTTCAACTTAATTTGTCAAAAGCTTCATGCTCTAACGGAACAAGTCTACTCTTAAAATACTTGAGTTCTTTAGCCTTCTGGTAAAGTCTTTTCTCTACTAAATCCTATTGATAAGCTTGAGAATCAAACTTGGGCTTTAATTGCTTTCTGTTCATTGCTTTCCACTTGTCATTCATCAGTTAGCTTATAATGTCTAACTTTTTATTTACTGTTAAGATAAAGCAGTTAGGTTTAGTTTTTAAGTATGCTTTGAATGCATTTTGTAATAGATGGTTGAAGCTAAATGTAGGTACATTAGGAGGTACTGTATTAGTTGTAGAGCTGGTTATTCTATAGTAGGCTTAAGTTTTAGAATCTTTTCTAAGAGAATGTAGGGAATTACAAGTATATCCTATAGAAATTTAAAATTCAGTCTAAATCTAGCTAATTCCTGAACTGGAAGATCAGATTTGTGAAGAGTATACTAATTATAAATAGCCTACAGGTTCAGGAAGAGCTATTCTATTTACAAAATGTATGTCCGCTTTGGGAATTAGAATCGTTTTTCACAAAGATTTGCCTTCTATTCATAAAACTCTAGAATTCCTCAACTGGATACAATATAGTAACATCTAATTCATTTCTCTAAATGTTCTTGTGCTGAGAACTTCATTACTTAATTATACACTATCAAGATATTTTATGCAAGTGGGAGTAAGTGAGCCTAAAGGCCTCATGAACCTGCTAGTCTACGAAAATTTTGGCTCAAGTTTGACCTATGTAATTATTGTGATGTATTTGGTAATCTTTTGATGATACAAGCCGAATGTGTTGAATTACTTGATCTGCAGCTCAGTAATAACCCTTTCCGGTTATTAATGAACTCTGACATAGTTAAGCGAGTCAAGGCTAAACTAGCTTTGCAGCTTTGCACCAACACAGCGCAATAACCAGACATCGCATTGAAATTCTGAAAAGTGCATTTTGCTCACAGCATTGGGTTTATTTAGTGAATAAATTAGCGTTAAATTTGATGGCGCCTAACAGTTGAGAGACACTGTTGTGGTTGAGCGGCCATGTTGACCTGGGCCCACTATACGAGGTAATACCCAAGTGTAATGTTGCAAGGTTGATGGACAAGAATATTTGCCATCTAGTTAAAGTTAGTCTCACTATTTCAGAAGCAAAAGTGCTTCAGTAAAGTTCTTATATAGCATAGGCACAGCCCTAACTTTGGGAAAGCGATCTTCTATTTCTAGAATGCTCTAGTTAATATGCCTTTACCTAGAGTTGTGGCCAGTGTTAGTCATCACTTAACTAATATGTGAGGACCTGCAAGCAGCAATGTCAGCCAATATTAGTACTCTGGGATCGTGGTTTACAGTTAAAGAAAAGAGAGCATCATAAGGGAGAGAGCCTAACGAAACTCCAAGATAAATGAGAAGTGAACCAAATTATTGTGTTTGAGTTCTCTAGTATATGCTGAATAATGTCCAAATTTGATGGGGTAGATGGTGGCTGCACCAAAAACACTGGTGGCCATACCGACACTATTCTTCTACTAGCCCTTGTAAACTATAACACTACAGGCAAGGCCAAAAAAAACCATATAAACATTATCAAGTGCTCTTTACACTCTAAATTGTAAGGTCAATTTGTAGTTTTGCTTGTCCAATATACCAAGTGGTTCACGTTAATGAAAATCAAAAATTGACTCATATCTTTAACTCGTACAGTAATGTGACTTTCTGGTTGATGTACGAGGAAGTCAGAAGTTACAGGGAGATCAATGAGAAGAAGAACAGTCCATGGATCTCTGGCGGAAGCCGGAAGTAAGGAATGCTAGGCTGAAGCATAGCTATGCATCAGGGCAACGTGATTGAAGGGGCTGTTTCTTCTTGTTGTAGAGACGAAACAGTGAACATTGAAATTGGCACAGAGCATCAGAAAGGTTTGGAAGTCTGTAGTATCTTGGAAGTAGTATGGTTTGAGATAAGAGAAAGTATAGAAGAGATCGTTGCTGGTAGTTGATGTGAGGCAAGGCATGTAATTCTTGTTCCACTAGTAGTTGAGTTGGAGGTGGATTTCGAAGATGTACAGAGAAATGCTAAAGTGGCTGCCGAGGAGCTCAATAGAATCTACCTGTTTTTCGTAAGGCTCTGTGGAAGACTGAGGCTCCAATTAGAGATAATTTCTATAACTTCTTTCTTGTACAGGTTTTCACTGCCATCTTCAGGAATACAGTACAAATAGTAGTTATGCAATATTATAGGTTGTGTATCAATTCTAGAACCTGCTATATGTCTCTTCATCAAAACTGTAGCACTACATACCCTATAATACAAGTATTATAGATCCAGAGGGGAATATTGCCAATGTGCTCCAAGCACTTGAAATAGGCCAATTTCGCAAGATTCATGTGACTGCAAGGGAGTTTGAGGTAAATTATAGTACTATTGGCAGACGACGAAATAGAGCAATTACTCATCATAATGCCCATGTCAGCTAATAGAAGCTTAACTAGGGTGAAGAAAAAGCGCTTAGAGCTTATATCCAGCGCTGTAACGAGCAGGGCTTTTTAATTTGACATATTATACTTAAAGAGGCTATACAATATCTCCTGGTGAAGCGCAACAATGACCCGAAGTGACGAACTCTCTCCTTGCCATAAATAAGTACAACCTGGAGTACTCGTTTTGTCAAGCGACACCCTTTTCTAGACTCTCATTAACAAGCCAATTGAATGGTCTAGAGTAATTGCTTGTATTAGTGAAAACCTGTTAAAATGGTTTGAGGTATTTAAAGATACTATGGACAAGTATAAATTTGAAATCGACACTATCTACAACATAGATGAAACAGGCTTTCAAATCGAGACTACGTCTAAATCCTACGTTATTGTGAATAAGCATCAAAATACATTTGGCAAAGTTGGCTTAAGTTCTAAAGGCGAAAATGTCACAGCAATCAAAACGGTCTGTGCCGATAAAACAGTACTTCCTCCATTTCTGATCTTTAAAAATCAATACCTGCAAAGCACATGGTATTCTCATGAAGTACCAAATAATTAGGTTGCTATTACTAGTCCCAATGGCTGAACAAACGATTTTTTAGCTATAGGGTGGTTAAGACAGATTTTTGAGCCATATACACGGAACAAGGCGAAGGGCAAGCATCAGCTTATTATTTTGGATGAACATGGTAGCCATTTAACTTCTAAGTTTATGGAGTACTGCTTTGAGCATCAAATTGTTGTATTATGCCTGCCTGCTCATATATCACATTATACTCAACCAATGGATGTGTCTATCTTTTCATCTACCAAGCATTGGTTTTAACTGAAGGTTCAAGCCTACCTACGATGTGGGGAGCATTGGGTCCCCAAGTCTGAATTTATGGCTATATATGCTTAATCACATCCTAAATCAATAACTGACAAGAACATCAAGTCTGGGTTTCGTGGCGCAGACTTAATTCCTTTTAATCCGGCTGCAGTCCTTTGTCGGCTTCTGTCTCGGCCACTAACCCCACCTCCTTCATACATCCCTACTAAGTTTCTTACACCAAAAGACATAGTAAACCTTCAAATATCAATTGAACAACCAGATAAACTAGCTGAAACAGGTAATTCTGAGGATTTGAAGGCGTCGTGCAAGATCCAGGCGAAAATCGACAAGGCATCCATATCTGTATTTGCCGACCAGACTATTTTGCAGCGACAAGAGCAAGAATTGCTAGCGCACAATAAAAAGAAGCAAGCAGCAGCATCCAAAAAGCGAAAAAGAGTTGATTTGAATCAGGAAAAAACTGTCAGAGAGGTTAATGCTGACTTGAGAAGATTAGAAGCACCCACTACCCACGCAATGCGAAGGTGCAGGCGCAAAACGACTCCAAAGCCATTTGAAGATGGCTTTGAGTCTATTGAGGCAGATGAGGATAGCAATGTAAATTCAGTAATCATTTGTGCAGGCGCTGTCTAATGTAACTACGATTTTCTAATGCATATCTCGAAATGTTGCATATCTACTATTTGTACTGTACTTAACCACTTATAATTGTATTTGTAGACTTGTCTAGACTATGGCTTTAGGAACATGCTAGAGTCGACTGGCGAAAACTTTGCGGGTTTAAATATGTTATCTATCAGCAAGGCTAAAGGTCTCAAAACGCCAGCCGTAGTTACTTTTTTTGAGACTTCTTGTTTAAGTTAACCGATGGAGGCCAATAAGATTCTAGACTTTACTGAAAAGGCCAAGTCTTTACGCCCTGCCGCACTCATCTACAGATGCCAAATTCAGGAAAAATCCAACTGCAACTATGGGCAAGGTTTGTGTACAGTATATCAAAAAGATAGCCTATACTAAAAAAATGAATAATACTTGATTACATGATCTAACCTTTGAATAAGTGTAATGGTACTAGTTATTATCTATCATCAGACTTTGAAATTTGAATAAACAATCTAAACTATTCTTGAGAACTCATAAAGCACATATTATTAAAATAAAATTTGAGCTTGTATTCAACTATGTATTATTATTTGCATAAATATATTGCTTTTAGTTAAAGTATAGTACTTAACTACTAGAATATCTGTATTGTCAAGTTAATTTATTAATCAAGTATGATAAGCAAGATATTTCGTTAATTAAGTGCTTCACTTAATAAACTGAACAGAATATATATTGACTTATTTAATCATGAACTCTATCAATGATATTGTGAAAGTAGACTCTTTATATATTAATGCTTATATATTATTATATCTGGTTAATGAATTCTAAGATTTGCTAATAAAATAAAAATTTAGGAATAAACCTTTTATTTATAAAGTATATGTTTGAGACCAGTTGCAAAATAGTTTACTTAATAAAGTAATATAACTCTTTGTAAAAAGTATGCCTTTCTGACTAGGTTATACTATTAGAGAAATATTGTTAATTAAATTACAGGGTAGTGTTACCCACACTTGATATATATACTTGCAAAGTTAATGTAGTCTTAAGTCAAGTAATCTAATTCTTGAGAGCAATATTTAGGTTAAATAGTAAAATCTTTTTGCCTGAAATTGTCTACCTTGCTAGGCTGACTACTACCTAGCATTACATATGAGAATTAATACAATACTAACTTGGGTTCTACATTTTTCATATATAGATGGAAATACCTACAGATTTTAACAAGAAGTCTATGTTATTGGAAATATATTATAGATATTGAATGAGATTTAAAAATCTATTATACTTGAAATTACTTTTGCTTAAGTGATATGAAATGTAAATAGCAAACTTCAAATTGTATGGAAACTTCACTAGTAGTACAGTTCAGTTAGAAAGTGATACCTTCATAAAGTATTATATCACTTTATGTATAATATGAATTACTTCACAAAGAGTACCACTTTTAATTGATCTTAAATATATATAACCTGAGAATTACATATGCCTAAGTAGTTTAAATTAATAATAAGTTCTGCAAGTAGATCATCTTCTTTACCTTAATGTCTTATTAATAATTCTAGCCTACTTTTGCTCTCTGCTTGCCATAGGTCTAAACTTTAAATCATTTTCATATATAATACTACTTTTACCCTCTTATTTTTAATAATGAAAGCTTTAGGTATCGTAAAATAGTTGATACTAGTATGTATTACTTAGACTTAATAGTATTCAAAGTAACTCAATTTGTAAATGTGATCTTATCATTATTAAGGGTTAGAATTACTTCTTATCTGAAATTTAATGAAATAGTATATGATTATATCTTTCAATATTTTGGGCAATAAAACTTAAATTACTAAGTAATAAATAACTTAATTTACCATTCAATAAAGAGGAAAGAAAAGTACTTTATACTACTTTCTAAGCGTCTATTATAGCTATTCTTCATTAAATTACTAACTACCTGCCATTAAGTGATTGTATATTATATTATAGTCATGACAAAGCATAACTTATAACCTGAATTCTAAGTAAGAAAATCTAAGTTACTTTATAACTCATACCTCTCTTACCTTTGTGCAATTATTATATAACTCATTACTCTTAACTAATATATTCTTTAACTATTTCAGTTGATTAAGAATTTGTTAATTCCTCTTTATTATCTTTTCTAACTAGTTTCTAGCTAGGGGCATTTGTGGTTTATTAATTGTTGCTTATATTACTTTCTTAATATTATAGTAGTTAGCTAGGTTCACTAAGTAAATACTGCTCAATTAAGACATTTTCTTATATTTTCCAGTTGCTATGCATAGTGTATAGTATACAGACTTAGCAGTTTATGCTTTATTGCTTTGAGTAATACAACCTCAGTAAGTTTTACTATTACTTATATTTAGTAGTTAACTTCTTAACTATATACTATACCTAATAAAACTTTATTTAAGATCTGATCCAATAATTTCTATACTACTTCTATATTTATGGTATTTTATATCTTGGGGCTGAATATGTATATGACACTATTACATTCATCTATATAAATGATTCCTGCTTTCTTGTATATATAGTATTTTAAGATGTAATTACCTTAATGTTTGCATTAAAGACCAAGTTATCATATTGAGTTATGATTAGCTATAGTTGCAATACTTGTCTTAGTAGTAATATTTTGAGAGAAGTTAATTTCTGCTGTTTTTACTATATATTATTTAAATAGTATAATAGTAAAACTGGTAAATCTTGTGAATTCATCTCAATACCCATTTATTATCTATTAGATCTTTGTTTTTCTTAGAGGTTATGATACTAACTAAGTTGCTTTTCTTAAAAGTTCTGATTATATAATTCTTTTCAAATTTCTTAGTCATTTTATTTCTTGCTTTATGGAGATGAGTTCATATCTAAGCATACTATCATGAATATTTAAGCTATACTAGAATAATGCTACAGACATAGAAATGGCATCAGCCACCATTAAATTGGATTACAGTTTCATAGAATTAGAGATAGCATATATAACTTTGTAAGAATAAACTAAATATAAGAATAAATAGCATTTGCTAAAAGCAAGTAAGGGTTAAAGCAAAGTTCATATAATCAGCACTCTTAGTGCTAAGAGCACAATCTGTAGTAACTTAATAAATCATCTTCGTCTCGGTCAAGGCAATAAACTCAGCTGACTATATAAATACTAAGTAACTTAGTTAGGAAGTGATTATCCATATAGAAATTTTATAGACTATAAAATCTTGAACTATGAATATGAATAAAGAATCAAGAGAGCAGAAAGACACTTGACAGTTAAAGAACATGTCAGCTAGATATAGTAAGCAACTCAAGTATAGGCAGAGAGTTATAAGTTATTATAACTTAGGTTCCATTATTAGACTTAGTATGAGTCATATTGTGAGTTATGCCAAAAGGTGTATATAATAAGTAGTATGAGTTGCTCATTGGCAAGTGGCTAAGAGATTAGTAAAAAGGTAGGTATAAATACTGTGTTGAGATTTCAGGGAAAGTATCTTTCCTTTTCTCTTTACTAAATATCTTATTAATTTAGTAATCAAGCTTTGTATCAAGAATTATTGCTTAAGATATTTTTTAATATAGATGTAGTAAAACTGTTTTGCTATCTTAGTATATAAGACTAATATAACTGTTATATGGTTACCATATAAACTCTTGCCATGTACCTAAATACTCATAATAAATTAAGTAATAAGATCCTAACAGAGTTAGATTATCATACATATATAGTTATACAAGTAAGATTCATGTTAGGAATGTTAAAGTTATCAAAGTTTTCTAATTTGTTAGACTCATTACTAGTAGTTGATAAATCAGATAAGAAAATCTCTATGGTAGAGCTGGAAAAGAATATAGATAAACAAATAATATTATTAAAATGGTTTTAGTAAATATCAATAAAGCTTTACAAAGTGATTATACTTGTATAATATCATCAATAGTCTTAATATATTTATCAGCTAGTTTCTAAATATGTGAAGTAACTATATCCTTTATCTAAGTTATATAGTATATATTTTTAATGGAAAATTCTATTTAATACTTTAAAAAAAGATTATTTGGCAGTTTTTCTCAGTTAACTTTATCTTTATTAGTGATATAGTTCTTCTGCTTTAATAGTGCAATCTGTTGTATATTTTCTACATATATTTGTTAAGCATCACTGCTAATGATAAGCTCTTGATATTTAGGGGAAAAGCTAAATACTAGTTTCTATATAAAGCTTAATAATTTGTTGATTTGTTTTGCAATAGTAGATAATATATTTACTTATTAAATTTATTCTCATAACATTAAATAAAAAATTTATTCTTTACTACATTATTTTCCTTCTCTACTAAGCCTTAATGACATAGTATATATAAATAGTTATTAATGATTTAATTCTTTATTGTAATAGTAGTTTCTTAAATGCTTTCTTAAATTTGGTACCATTATTGCATTGTATTACTTTAGACTTGCCAAAAATGTTAATTCAAAAATAAAAGTATTAGGCAATAGATTCAATTATCTTTACTTCTAATGGCTATAATACTGAAAATTTACTGTAAGTAGGGTAGTGGCGTAATGACACAAGTGGCGTAATGACACATTTTCACAAGTAGATACTTCTGGGACTCATCACTACCTGGATATTTCAATATGGTTCAAAAACGCAGCTTGCAAGCTGCAGAGCGTGAAGAGAGAATGTTGCAAGCCATAGTTATAGTTTATACCGGAAAGGTCAAGAATGCAGAGGAGGCAGCGAGGCTCTATAACGTCTACTGAAAAACACTCAACAGGCGACTCACAGATAGTAAAACTCAAGAAACAGTTTATAAGGCACAGCAAATCTTATCTGAGGTAGAAGAGAGTGTTCTGAGATATTGGTGTACACAGCTAACAGTTGGTAGATTCTCTTATTCCTACATGGTGTTGAAAGAAATGGCAGAGGTCATTATACAAGAATGTGTTACCAAAGTCAATGATATGACTTTGTCTTTTATGAGATATTTTGCAATTGAAATTCAGTGGTTTAAACGATTTATTATGTGCCATTCTACTCTTAAGAATACAAGAAGTGTACAAATTTATCTAACACGTTGGACTAATTCTACTATAGAGGTGTTAATATTCTGGTTTAATGTATTTAAGGATACATTACTTTTGCGAAAAGTTAACTTCAAGAATATTTATAACATGGATGAGACAGGTTTTAGATTAAGTGTTGAAGAGAGTTTAAGAGTTATTATTGATACTAAATTAAAAATGCATTATAAGTTAGAACCCGGACGGCAAGAATAGGTATCAGTTATGGAAGCTATTTGCGCTAATAGAGACTGACTTCCGCTATTTGTTATTTTCAAGGCTAATAGAGTTAATTCTCAATGGATTTCAAAAGAAACACTAGATGATTGATACATTTGTGCTAGCGGTAAAAGCTGAACTAGTAATATTTATTGTTTAGAGTGGCTACAATACATATTTGAGCCTATGACTTGTGAGAAAGCTAATGGACAACCTCAAATTCTAGTTTGTGATAAGCATAATAGCCATATATCTAGCAACTTTATTGGATACTGTATGAAGAACAACATTGTCCTCTTAATAATGTCTCTGCATTCATCCCATCTTACTTAGCTTTTGGATATTACTATATTTGACTCATTAAAGTAAGTCTTTACTGCAGAGGCAGATAAGCTTACTTGAACTAAAATTTGTCACATTCTGAAAACGAAATGGGTAAAGCTTTATAGGCTGGCAAGGATTAAAGCTATATGTCCATCTAATATATTAGGAGCTTGGTCGGATACTGGATTGAGTCCATATAATCTTCAGAAAGTACTCTGTCGTATTCCTGTTCCAGCTGTACCTTCGATACCAGTTCTGCAGTCTACTACTATAGATGGCTTCTTGAATATATCACTTTTGAATAGTTCATTACTTGAAGGTACCACTTTGCGCCTTTCAAATGCAGTTCTAAATATGGCAGTCTATAGTTTACAGCTATTGACTGAACCTGGGCAACGGTATATCGGTGTCACAGATATCCTGAGCCTCATCAGGAACGCTATGGAAACAGAAGTGGCCCTAGAATGATTGAACCAGATCGTAAATCTATGGGATATGGGTGGCTTGAACGGCTTGGCAAGGATGAACTGAATACAAGGATAAACAGCACTTACTATGAATGAGTGGAGGCTGAAGCAGGGATTTGCACAATCAGTACTTTCAGTGCTGAGAGCAAAACCTGCAAGAACTCAATAAATCACCTACACCCCAGTCAAGGCAGTGACTTCAGCTAGCCACATGACTGCTAAGTGGTCTAGTCAGGAAATAACTAGCTAACAAGAACTACTACTATCTATGGACAAGGAACCATTAGTTGTGAGTAAAGGATCAGAAGAGCTAAAGAGCACTTGGCAGCTAAAAAACACGTCAACTAGGTGTAAAGTCCAAGGTGGCTATTTTGGTTGCTTTTTGTGACACCCTTATTAAAGTAACCATTCCACACCATCATGCCTAAACGTCGAAGTGCAAAAATGGCAGATCTCAAAGCTCGAATCACTAAAGCTTAAGATGTAATTCAAAAAAAAGAGGTAAAGGATGTCTATAAAGCAGCAAAACAGTTTAAGGCTAATCGTGAAACCCTTTGTCTATGTGCCAAGGGTGGCTTAAGCCTTGTTAAAAGCCATAAATCAACATAGTTATTATCGGTCGTAGAGGAAAATGCATTAGTGCTATGGTGCAAACATTTATTAGCTGCTGAATTTATTTCAAGGTATCAGTTGTTGAAGGAAATGGCTTGGGAAATTCTGACACATTGCGTTACGTCAATCAACACAAATGGAATGCAGCTCATTACATATCAACCTATAGGGCAAGCCTGGACAAAACACTGTGTTCAGCAACATCCTGAGGTTAAAACAGTGAATAGAGAAAGCATTGATCTAAATAGATGAAAAGAAACAACATCTGAAGCTATTAATCTCTAGTTTGATGCATTCCGTGATGTATTAGAAGAGTTCAAATTTGAAAAACACAACGTCTACAATATGGATGAGACAGGCTTTAGTATTGGAACTAGTCAATGAAATTGGGTAATTATTGATTCTAGCATACGGACAAGGTATAAAGTAGAGCCAGGGCAATAAGAGTAGGTTTCTGTTCTGGAATGCATTTGCATCAATAGTTCATCTCTCTCACCATTACTTATTTTCAAAGTACAACATATTAGCAATCCCTAAATTAACCTAGATATGCTTAGCAATTGGCAATGAGTAGCTAGTACTAATGGATAAACAAGTAATCAATATGGATTGGAGTGGTTAAAACATGTTTTTGAACCAGCAACTCAGGAAAAAGCTAATGGACAATAATGACTTCTGGTTTGCGACAGCCATAATAGCCATATAGCTAGAAATTTCATTGCACATTGCATAGAGTATAAGATTACTCTATTAGTTATGCCACCCCATAGTTCACATTTAACACAGTCAGTAGACATTGTGGTATTTGAGCCACTTGCAACTTACCATGGTCAAGAGACAGATCGCTTTACCTGTAATAGTGTATAGCATATAAGTAAAGCAGAATAGGTTCAAATATATACAACAGTGAGAGAAAAGGCCTTTACGACTAAGAATATTATAGCTGCTTGGTATGAAGCTGAGCTGTATTCTCTTAATCGTCATAAAGTCCTTTATCATTTACCTACACCTTCAATTCCAAAACCCACTACCTCGAAATACCTTTTATAGCAAGTTCTCCTACCTGGTAGCTTACCACTTGATAGTCAGATATTATTGCTATTAAATACTACATTCAAAATGAAGGTTCTAAATGGTCCTTTAAGCTCTCTGGCACAGCAATATGCTCTTGACTTAAGAGGTATGGTGGAATATCTTGCTGCTAAGGTTATAATACTTCGCATCACTAATGACAGCAAAAGCAAGATTTTAGATGCTAGACAAGAATGAAAATCAGGCAAACACTTAGCTATTAAAGGCAAATTTATACTTACGACTAAAGAGGTTCGCAATAGTGTCCCTTGCAGCGGAAAGGGTGACTGCAGAGAAGAGAGTGCAGAAGCAGGCTCCTACCTACTCTAAACAGCTTCCAGCAAAGTGCCAGAAACTTGCAACACCATCTGAAGTGTCAGAGAAGTCCAAAGAAATATCTAAAGAAGAGTTCTCAGAAGCAGAAAGCGAAATTTCTGAATGTATTGCACTTTCTTGGTCTTGATTACGAAAAGCAACCAAAATAGCCACCTCAGACTCTAGTGGGTAGCTCAGGTATGGATGAAGAGTTATGAGTTATGATGACTCAGGTTTTATTAGTAGACTCGATGTGAGTGAAGTGTAAGTCATGTCAAGGAAAGAACACCTCAAGTAGTATAAGTTACCGGTTGATAGGTAGCTAAGAGATCAGTGAAGAGGCAGCTATAAATATAGCATTAAAGTTTTAGGGAAAGTGTCTTTCCTTTTCTCTTCACTGAAAGTCCTATTAGTTTAACAATATAAGCTTTGTACCAAAAACCATTGTCCAAAGATATCGTTTAATATAGTTGCAGCAGGACTATTTCACTATCTTAGTATACAGGACTAACATACCTATCTCATGGTTACTTTCAGAACACCACATTGTGTACCTGAATGCCAAGATAAACTAGGAGACAAGACCTCATCAGAGTTAAATTTTCACAATCAGGTACTTAACTGAGACTTCAGAATAGCTTGAGGCTGAAAACTCAGTTCTCCGGAAAGAAAAGAAAGACAAGGATACTGTTCTACAAAAGTGACAAGCCATTAAAACTGGAAAATAACTTGTTTTGAAAGGTGTAGTGCTAGTTAGTACAAAGACTATCTGGGACAAGATTGTAGCTACTAAGGCCGAAACATGAGCAAAAGTGCTAAATAAAGGAAAAAAGAAAACTCTGACCATCGTAATTAAATCTAATGATGAGAAAGATAAGTATACAGAAGAGTCTGATAAGTTTTTGAAGAAGTTAGATAATGTGAGAGACTATTGCTGTTAAGCAATTGTAAATAGAAAAAATATATCATTATGCTACTTGTGTCGTTACACTACTACTTCACTTAATAGTTTTTCATATAAAAGATTTACTTGTATTAGCTATTAGGATGATTAAATATGTTAATAAAGTTCACCTATATCTATTCAAAGTTTTTGAAAAAGACTATTGGATATAAAAGGCTTCTGAATTAATTAGGAAGATGTTTTTAACAGTTTTGGCAATATTCTAAAAGAGTTTCCAGATTATCCTACATGATGCCATAGTAGTTTAGCTGAATTGTATACTATATTGTGATAATACCTGTACTTGTTAGTTATAATTTAATATAGGGGCAAGTGATATACCTCCATATTTTATACCTATATATCTCTAACTCAGTTCATCAAATACTTCATATTCTAGAAAAATAGGTTAATCTTCAGGATACTTGTATTCTTTAACCTTTTAATACAGTTTGTTCTCTGCAGGGTCTTATCTGTATACTTGAGAATCAAACTTGCACTTGGATTGCTTGCTGTTTATTACTTTCTGCTTATTGTCTATCAGCTAGCTTATAATATCTAACTTTTTATTCATAGTCAAAGTAAAGCAATTGGGCCTTGTTTTCAAGTATGCCTTGAATGCATCTTGAGATGAGCGGTTAAAGCTGACTGTGGGTATGTTGGCAGGCCCTACGCTGATTATTAAGCTGGCCATTTTGTAGTACGTATAAGTGTAAGGAATTTTTACAAGAGAAGGTTGCAGGTATATCCTATAGAAATTTAAAGTTCTATCTAGAGCCAGCTAATTCCCGAACTGGAAGGCCGGATTCGTGAAAGGTATACTAATCATGAGTGGCTTGTAGGTTCGGGAACTTCTGTCCCATTCGCGAAGCGTATGTCCGCTTCGGGAATCGGGAGCATTTTCCGCGAAGACTTGACTCCTATTTGCGAAACCCCAGGATTCCTGAACCAGATGCAACAGTGTAGATCGTTTGGATAAAACACGCGACGCGTCGATGACCTGGAGCTGCGTACACAGTTATTTCTCTGATAGAGCAGACGAATCCTGAGGAATCTTTAGGGAGTCCCTGGGCCCTTCATAAGACTCACTCGAAACAGCGCGAACCACGATTTACCCAGTCCACCGCAAACGGTTCTCCCATGTGATTGCATTCGTTTCTAGAAGCCTACCACCACGAAGATCGCGACTGAGGTGCGCCACGGGTAGGCATATAATACAGGCTGGGACTGTTTTCACCGATAGCTCAGAGACGCGGGCAATGTGTAGCAAGGATGATGCGTTTGTTTTGGAAACGCAGACAAGGAGGGCAGGTGAACCCAATAAGGCAGGAGGGAAGAATTACTTCCAAAGGCCAGGTAGTGATGAGGAAATATATGGACACGTTGCCCGTCTCAGAGGGGTACTGAGGACGGATGCATTTCTGCGAACGATGGGTAATCTGGCTACTCTGTATTATCATGGGAATGTGAGTGGTCAGATTGTGGTACGGTGAAGGCGGGAGTTATTACGTGTAGTACTGATTGGATGACTACAGAAGGAGGGTGGCCCGTATCGGCTTCCGAACACCCATGCGGCATGTTGTTGTATAGTGGGGTCAAGAAAGTACTCGTAAACCCGCCAAAATGATACCCGCGACAAAAAATACTCTAGCGTAACGAATTATTATCGCATTCTGATGATAAATATATAAATAGAAAGAGAAATGACAGGAGAATTTTCTAGTACTTTGCAGGTCCTCCCTTGTTTCGAATATTTTTCGTGATTCTCTTCTTCATACTAGCCGTGCATCATCCAACTTTCTTTGCTGAAAGCGGAGCCCACTCTTCATGAATGACCTGCTGTAACTCCTCAATATCCCGGGTCCTATGCTTCCTGGTATTGGTTTTTCGCCCGAGAATTGCCCAAAGATTTTCAATTAGGTTTAGGTCTGGTGATTGCGCAAGCCATGGCATGCGTAGCATCTTGTTTTTTGCTTTTCACACTATAGAAACCTTGGCCGTACGACATGTAGCACCATCGCCCATAGTGTAAACCTGTTTCCGCTTATGATTTTTCATTATTTTTATCTAGAATAGCCTTAAATGCTGCTTTAAAATTCTATTGGTTACGTATCGGCGTCCATGCGCTTGCCTTTCGGTATAAAAACTAATGGTCCAACCTTATCATCACAGACCGCACCCCAGGCACTAATGGACACACGGCCACTTTTGAAGGTTGGTTTAAGATTCTTGGGTAAATACTCTTCGCCTACTTTTCGGGTTACCTAGATTTTCCGACTATCTTTGCCGAGTTTGAAGGTGATTTTGTCCGTTCAAATAACTCTTTTCCAATCATCTTCTTGCCATGTGTTGTGATTTCTGCATCATTTAACTCTTGCTGTTCTATGTTCCTTACCTAAATAAGGCTTTGCCGGAGCTTTGCGACGGCTAAATCCATACTCTTTCAAAGTTTTCCGGACTGTTGTGTGGATGCGCTCGAACACTGTGACTGGGAAAATAAATATGACACACGCCTCTCTTCTGCAAGAGAGGGCGATGCCAATGCTAGGGTTGAAAAGCTCAGGAATGGTACGATGGCAGACTGGAGACTCAACACAGCGTCGTGTGAAGTGTTGCAGCAGATGCACAAGGGGCTACAGGGAACACGAGGCCGGTGCACTATATTGTGATGCACGACAGGATAGAGATTAGCTAGGATTACTTCGGGAAATCTGTCAGTTTGCAATACTAGGGACTCTCAGTAATGACATAACTAACGTTACTCCTCACTCCCGTATGGTTAGCTACAGCGGATATTACCTAGCTTCGCCCCTTCCTTAACTATGCTATAGTGTTACTGTTGGAAATTGAGGTTATTTTATAGCCTAACGTAATTTACCACCCTACACGCCGTACCACCCTACGCGCCGCAGAATCCGAGCATAGTAACGAATCCACTGGATAACACAACAACTATAGATTCTATTGCAATAATTTACATGCTAAATGACGCTCTAACGCTCTGGGCATGTGCGAGCATTATGTTCAAGTGATGAACACAAGCTACATTTAGGTGGTGCTCGCTGCCGCACTTCCTGCTGTATATTTGCAGTACTATTATTCTGACTACTATCGCCTTTTTCTACCAAACCCAGGGCCTCAGCGCCTGTTAGAACACCTCCTTTTGCAATATATGATCGCCTTTGTGTTTTCTTTTGTTTTTGGTACTGGTTTTCAGCGTAAAGGCGTTTGTTTTGACTTGTAAGTAGAACTGCATTATGCATTGCCATTTGGTAACCTTTAACTAACTGATTAAGTGCCTGCACAGGTAGTGAAGGAGGACTTCATGATCGCCATTTTAGATGTCACTTTATAAGCTCTGTTTGATGCTGCAATTCAACGATATTGTGTGGTATTTCAGCCTTCCATGATCCTGCAGTCTGAGGGTATTGCGGTGATGGCATATGTATTTGTGTATGTAGAAGCGTTAATACGCAGTCCGGATTGTATGGAATAAGGCCTGTAGCTGCGAAACTGCTTTGTATATTGGTAGAATGTAGTGCATTTGGGCAGACTTGTTAGTATAATCGTAAAAACTCTTGCTTATTGATATGGCTAATACCAACACCCATTAACTACTCTACCTGTTGTCCATATAACCGTTTCAATACTGAAAAGCACTCAACATCTAATGGTTGAAGAAGGTATGATGAATGCGGTGGCATACAAAGAACAACAATCGCGTTTTCGCGGCAATAATGGTCGAATTCAGATGTAACATGGCTGCCATGACCGTCAAAAATTAGCAGCCTGTATCGGCCTACAGTGCAATGCTTCATATGTATATCAAATACACTTTTTAGCCATGTAAATCCGATCTCGTTATTCGTCCAACCGTTATCGCTAACAGCAATTGACCAATTGTCTGGAATGTAATTGTACCAGTGTGCTTGATGCATCTTTGCCTCGAAAATTATAAGCGATGGTACTGCAATACGTGTGTTGATTGTTTCAATAACGGAAACCCATTCTTGATTGCCTGGCTGTAGAATTTGTGGTCTACCAGCTCTATCAGAGCTAGTAATCACTTTTGCGGTTAATATAACACCCATTTGGAAACCCATTTCATCAAAATTGTAGATATCATCGTTATAGATACCATACTCAGCAATTGCATTCTGTACAAGCTTAAACCACCCTTGAATTAACTCTGGATCTTCAGTTTTCACGCATTGATAATCATGCTTTCGATTGTACTTTGACTTCAATTCATTGTACCGATTAATGAATCTCTGTACCCAGTGAATACTGACTTGCGGAGATATGTTGGATCCGCTGCGTTTTGTAAGAAGAAGCTGTGCCATGTCGCGTACACTAGCAATCCTTGGTGGCATACCGCGACAATCAAGTGATAGGATCTACTGCACTAAGCTCTTCTCTTCCGTAGATGTAAGAAGGCAGTTTTTGGCAGCAGTGCCTCGCCTTGATGGTATTCCGCTAATACGGTGTTGCATAGTGCCTCGCGTTATATCGTAGGATATTGCAGCCTTTGTATAGCTTTGAACTTCGCCTTGTTGATAGGCTTGAATAGCTAATTCAAGCCTACCTTCTTTATGTAAGGCAGCTTGTTGACCTGGTGTTGCCATCGCGAAGTTTGTAGAGCTATAAAACGCGTCGCAATTCTGCGGCGCGTAGGGTGGTACGGCGTGTAGGGTGGTAAATTACGTTAGTTGACATCCATCCTGCGGGATGGCTGTTGACTAAGCAGTCACATGACTGTCAAAACAAAAGCTTTCCTTCTGTCGCGTCTGTAGCTAGCCCAACCAACTTAGAATTATCCTCACCGTCATTACTGTCCTCATCAATTGCTTGCGCGCAACGTGATCTTCTATCTTTTCCAACAGTTACTACGAGCCGGGTTGGGACCGGGGGAGCTTACACATATTCTATTAGATATTGTAGAGAACCAGTGTGCATTACGGACACAAGCGGGCAGAATGGGCCAGGCCTGGCAGCCTTGCAGGCCCAGCATTGTGGGGTATGGCTAGAGATGGTCAGAGTGCTATACGAGGTACAGCGACGGGGGTGCGCATTGGCTCGAAAGACCCACACACGCGCGTTGTCTACATTGGCGATTCGACTGCTGCTAGACAACCCATAGCCCTAAATCCAGTGCCTACAGTTAATTTTAACTAGTATGGCAAAGGGTAGCCAGATTCCCGAAATTTATCCGCAAATCGTTAGTATCCGAATCGCGAAACCCCGATTCCTGAGCTGGATGCAACGGTGCCGCAGTGCAGGCTAAGCGAGAAAACGACTCGCGGTGATGGGGCTGGCCTGCACTATTCACGGGCCAAGCGAGAACTCCGCAGCAACCAATGTATTCCTGACACGAAGAGTCTCAGACTTACGACAGCAACGCCGTCCCCAAAACGTTGAGCGATGAAAGTCGCCCAGTTGAGACTTGGTTAGGCGCATATATTTTCGCAGTGAACTCTCACTTTAGCAAAAAGAACCCAAGACTAGTCTTCTGAGGCGAACATCTTTCCTTCCCCAACTTTGTTCGAACTGGCCAAACTGCGACTAGCACCGCGCTGCTTAACTAGCCAGTCCCCTGCTGGTTTGCTTGGGCGCTGGCCCCTCCATTCTCAACGCTATCTTCGACGTGCAAGAGTCTGAAGATAAAGAGATGGAGACTCTTTTCGAAGAGAGTAGAAAGGAGAAAGAAGAGTCGATGCGGGATGTCGTGGCCGATGGCGGGGGCAGCCAGGGACATTCTCGAAGAAACAGATCCGCAGGTGCCTCTCAGATGGCGCATGACACCACTGCAACCTGTAGAACCCGTCAGTTCAGCCAAATTGGTGCACGAGGTCGAGTGTCTCAACCTCAATCAACGGTAACAACTGATCAACCAAACCCACCAATTAGACCGCCGACTCCCTTTCAGGGAGATTATATGATTGGTGGGAATAGACCAGGGTGGCTTGGACTTCGAAGAGTAAGTTCGCCTACATCTGCTGCTTCCGCCGTACTAGCAGGTTCTATGTCACCATTTTCGCCAATTCCTCTAGCTTCTAGCCACTCTAAAAATTCGCCATTGGGCCCACCAGCTATTATCGGACTCCAGGGTGGTCCTCACTCATTCAGGCGGCCGCCCACGACTCAGAGCATGTCTCAAGTTGGCCGATCGCCAACACATTCTAACTCAGCGTCTAGTCCACAGAGCAATACTGATAGTCAAGCATCAGCTGTGGGACCCCGACCGTCTGGTACTGTTTCTTCAGCTTTGGCGCTGAGCAGCACGAGCTTGCAGTCCCCTCACCAACCCAGCTTAAGCCTAGTCAGTGACGGCTTTCCTCTCAAGGGAACGCCTAACCGCCTGGACAATCGATGTAACTCCGCAACACCCGCAAGGAGAGGACAAAGCCAGGGTTCTGAAGGCCATGCGTCTCCTCCGCAGTTGTTATATCGGTCTTGGAGTGTGAGGCCATCTGAATTGAACGTCCGCCCGGCTGGGACGAACAATCCATATGCTGCGTCGTTTGGAGCAATTATCACTCACTCACTCCGCTCGCCTGCACCTCCAGCTCCACCATTGCTTCCAGGCGGCGGGGCCACTGCAGCGGGCCCGCGAAATCTACCAGATCCATCCGGAGCAGCAAACGTAATAAGCCAGGAGGGAAGGATATCGGCACGTGAACTTGTCGGACGCAGACAACAATGGTTGCCGGAACAACGTGGGCAGCAGAGGCCGCGGGAGCTAGGGGGACGCCAGCTGGAGAGTAACAATAGCTTTGCATTACCAAGTCTACACCTTGGATTAGTAGGGCAGACAAACGATGGGATAACAAGCGTTCAGATAGATCCTGTGAAAGCCAAACTCAAGGCAAGGGATGGGCTAGGGAGAGTTCAATTGGAGCTTGCCCGCCAAGGGCGGGAACGCACTGGCAGAGAGGATACAGGGGGAGAACCTTGGACGGGGCTACGGAGCTTAAGAAGTGATCGCAAAAAAGCTCAGCGCGAGCTCGAGGGAACGATAGATGGCGCCCGGAAAACGTCCCCCCTAGTCATCGAGAGAGGTCAGCATTATGATGTCGTATCCAAAGAACATATCCCTTATCAGATCATTGAGAACCTTGGACATGGAAGGCATGGACGTGTGGACCGTGTGAAGGATGCCGTTTCTGGGCGGATATTCGCCCAGAAGGTCACCAAGAACACCCGCGCAGCCACGATCGAGGAAGCTAAGAAAGGGTATCTCAATGAGGTAGAGATCGTAAGAAAGCTTGCAGACAACCCGCACATCATCAAACTTTTTGCCAGCTATGTCTTCAAGCGCGAGCTAGGCCTTATTTTGGAACCGGTGGCTGATGGCGGCGACTTAGCATCATTTTTGCAGGACCTCAGGGATTCCCAACGACCGCCTACTGAGCGCGAGACGGGGATTATCTGGCGTGCATTTCCGTGCTTAGCTAGCGGGCTCGCATTTATTCACGATCGGCACGTCCGGCACAAGGATATCAAGCCCTCGAACATCCTGATCCATAAGGGGTCTGTAATCTTTACAGACTTCGGTATATCCTTCGACTCGAGTACCAGTTCTGGAAGCACCACTGGCTCAGGGGCTCCACATGCTCTAAGTCGCAAATACTCCGCTCCGGAGGTCGTCAACTGGGGCCGCAGGAACTCATCGTCTGATATATTCTCGCTTGGGTGTGTTTACGTCGAGCTCCTCGCAGTACTATCTCCCGAATCAACAGTTCCAGGAGCTTTGGGAAGAAACTACTATGAAAATCTGAATCCGGTGACGGACGAGTGCGTCACCAATAGAGATTCAGGACATAGAGCGTTCCGGCACATCGGAATATGTGTTCGTATGATGATCGAGCTACATAAAGATGTTCGGTTTACTGCTAGACAGCTCGCTTTTACCCTACTTCAGCCGGGGTTTACAACCTACTATAGATTCCCATGTTGCCAAGATTGCATCCAGGCCTTGCCGCAGTTAGGGGAGGGATACCATGCGGACTATACTAGAGAAGAGGAATTTTGTAAGTACGATGGATTGCGTAACCATATCTTCACCCGCAGCACGCACGCAAGAGCGAAAGCTAGCGCACTGTCACTCATTACTAACTATCTTGACTCTCTGAAGGCTTTCTGTACGACACGAAGCCTTTCCAGAGTGCGATATTGCAGCTCGGCCATTCAAACTTCTGGATAGCGAATGCAACGGCTTTTGAGAATTTCAGCTCGTCGCATAAGATTATAGAGCTAACACTAATCAAAAAATTCAAGTTCAGCTCAATCATTCATGGCATAGAGTCAAATTATACTCTACGATCCCTCATCAACCTGCTGGACATATATGAAGGTTTGGGGTTAGAGTTGAAGGCGAGATTCGTCAGGAACCAAATCTATCTTCTATGCCCTCGTATTGGTGTGGCTCCGGATGAGAAGGCATTCTTTTTCAACCTCAGGAGAAAGCGCTCTACTTATTTAAAAATAAACCCACATCTCCCGTTCGGGGCTAGTGGCCAGTGGACTTTGACCGAGCTGAGCGCAAACGAAATCATCAACTTTCTACTCCAGGGCAACTCTAGCAGTGAAGAATCAGGAAGGTAGCAACTTTTATAGCCGTATCGCATTTCCTGCTTATGGTTAATTGCTGCGTCGGCATCCCCGTTTCACCTTTCAAGCCCCATTTCACCACACCACCATTCAATCCGGAACACGCTGATCAACTCAATATTCATTTCAAGAATATCTATTACGGCCCGCGCACGAAAGGCAAAAGGATCGCCTCTAAATGGCCGAAAGTGGAAGGCATGTATAGAAGGAGGAAAAAGTAATAACGATGGGCTTCGTATTCCTCCAACTTGGACCGTTTAGGATTTCTGCGCATCGTTGAATACGATGTCACCATGTCTACAGGGCACAGTTTCCTAATACGCGCCGTGTCTAGCGACGGCTCATCGTGACTCGCATGCATGCAGTGGCTTGGAGGCTGGAATTTCTGGCATGGCGGAAGTAGGGGGACATCAGGGTGCAGTTGATCGAGTTACGACTGTGTGCGATAGTTCAAATATATCCCTAGGTAGACGAACGGAGTCTGCGAAGGGGGCACCGAGGGAGCACCACTAAGCCCCCGACAGCCAACATCCAGGGCCCTTCACAGCGGCTGCTCACTTACCAAGAGGCCGTCGCCACAACTTCCTTTGCGGGTTGGTTCAGTGGTTGCGGGTATGTTTGAGGGACAGGAGGGCGGAGGGTCCCATGTAGGAGGGCCAGTTGGAGAGGAAGTGCGAAGTGGATATCACGACGACTTACCGTGGTTCCATAGGTTGTGTGCCATGACGGGTCGTGTGCCACTTTCAAATATTTCTCGACTAAATCGGCCAAACGCTTTAGGCCAACTAAAACGATTATGGGCCATATAGTACAGAGTCTAAAGAGTCTCTGGTGATATCTCCGTAATTTATTTTAAGTCTCAGAGTAGCGCTATAGCCCTAATTCTCAATTACTAGAAAACCGCCGAACTACTGGCCAAGGTTGAACAGAGTCATCAACCCACCTTTTTTACAGGTTCCTGCTTGTTGGAATACTCTGCTTCAAAATACAAGTGCTCAATCACCTCTGAGGCTTAGTTGTTGAAACTTCAAATTTCAAGGCCCAAATTTAATAGATTTTTGGCTGAAATTTTTATATTGAAGCCAGCATGAGTCTTAGCCCCCCACGGAATGGCTTTCATCTTATACACTAACCTACAAGGAGTTATTCTGGTTGGTATTTTAGGTTGCTAATCCGTCTGACCTAGTTTGTCAGCTCAGTAGTAGCTTTTCACCAGGCCCTATTACTAACAACACTATAGCAACACCATTGTGCATTTTCACAGTTACACCCTAGGGGCAAACTAAGCATTGCTTATTGTTGGATAGAAGTTTTAGTTGTTAAATTGGGTATATTTTGGAAGTAGAAAATGTAGGAATCGGAAAATAGCATACAACCTGTCATAACACATTACCCATGGACCACGGTAACTCGAGCCCTTTGCGATGATCACCATTGGACACACTTGAGCAAGAGCAGAAGAGGCAGCTCTCTAGGGGTGATATCGGCGGCTGGTATCGTACTTCAGAGGCAAGGAAGCAAGTGCCTGAGCGAGGAGGCTGAGGGCAGGGCATTACAAGGCTGGCTGTTTGGGGAAGTTCATTACCGGTTATGCTTTTTCCGTTTCTCTTAGATTACGTGCAAATTTCCCATGTCAACGAGATGCAGCGGTGGGAGAAGAGCATCTGCTTTTTTAAACTTACTACCACGACTGTTGGTGTCGCATGAAAACGTTATGCGACTTTTATACCCTAATCATAGAACGGATTACCCGTTCAAAGCACTGATTGTGGTTTTGTGGAAGGGGTCGACATTCACCCAGTTTCTCAATAGATATATTGCATCAGTCTAAGTAGGATTTTATGAAAGTTGAACAGACTTGCTGGCTCACCCATGGCCCCCCCTAGTAAATCAAATAACGGTGTTGCTATTGCAACAGATAGAAACAGGTGGAAACACTATTACGACAGCGAGAGTCGCTTAACTAAAACCCTGTCGCTATAGTGATTCGACCTGTCGCAATAGCAACACCCATCAGATAATTACACAGTACTACGCAAGCCAACCTACAGAAATCCCCGGAGGATGAGGCAATGCGTCAGTCCAATCATAGGTCTTCAGGCTTTTAGGTAAAAACAGACTAACTTACTCGGCCCTAACCCGAGCCGTGAGGGACGCTGGTGGATTCCAAAGAACCACTCCAAAAACAAGGCGGTTGCTATTACCACAGCCTATTTCGCTATCGCCACAACAGCAAAATTACTATCGCCACAGCCACGATTTTGCTAATGCCACAACCTCGCGATCTCAGACCCGAGATCGGACGTCTACACTGCTCTTTTAGAGATAATAGCGCCTACTCACGCTCAAAGATTTCTGGCAAGCATACTCACCATGCCACTACTTCCGCCGCCCAAAGGAACATTTCCAAGCCTCGACGCGATTCTGCAGCATGTAAATGAACATGCGCAAGCCGAAGGATATGCTGTCACCAAGCAACGAACCGTCAAACGAAAGGGGCAACTTACCTATGCATATTTAGGCTGCGACCGTAGTGGGAAGTACAGGAAACGTAGTCGGAACCCACCAAAAAGACACAGGAAAACTGGAACACAGCTTACTGAATGTCCATTCTCTATTCTCGCATCTTTAAAGGATGGCACATGGCATCTAACTGTCCGAAACCCAAGCCGCAACCACGATTCTTCATCTACAGCTCTTGCTCATCTTACTCATCGTAAAACAGAGTCCGACACAATGGAAACTATTAGTCGGATGGCTAATTCTGGTTGTAAACCGAAGGAAATTGTAATTACATTACGCTTACAAGGCCTAGAGGTTGTTGCAAAGGATATCTACAATGCTTTATATAAAATCCAGTCAGCAAACTTAGGTTCCCGGTCTCCCGTTGAAGCAATGGTCAATTAACTAAAGGAATCTTATTATACTTTCTTCTATAAACAAGATGCCAATGGGCATTTAACACATGTTTTCTTTACACATCCAAAATCTCTACAGTTATTTCTTGAGAATTCTGACGTCTTATTGCTTGACTGTACATATAAGACTAATCGTTACAAACTTCCGCTTTTAGTTTTTGTCGGTACTACTAGCATCAACAGTTCATTTTATGCTGCATTTTGTTTTTTATATAAAGAGACTGAGGAAGACTATGTTTGGGCACTAGAGCAACTCAAATATGCCATGGTAGGAGGGCATCAAGCTACCCCAAAGGCAGTTTTAACTGACTGTGATATTACTTTAATGAATGCAGTATGGCATGTCTTTCCTCAAGCTTGAAACTTACTTTGTACCTGGTATGTTCAAGAGTATGTTTGTGATAAAGCTTGTACATATATTCCTGTTAAAGAGAAAGAGAAAAGGGAGCTTAGGGAGGAGTTTATGCTAGCTTGGAAAGGCCTAATACGATCGAAATCTGCTGTCGACTTTCAAAGGGAATGGGACCGCTTCCAGGATAAGTATGGCGAACATACAAGACTTATATCCTATATCAAAACTACCTGGATTGATCCTTATTAATATAAGATCATCCAATGTTGGACTGATGAAACGCTACACTTCGGACATCGAGTTACCTCATAGGTAGAAGGTGCACATAGCCTACTGAAAGCATATCTACAAGTTGCAACTAAGGATTTGAAGTTTGTTTTAGACAATATTGAACGACTTCTTTGCTCTCAGCATACGGAACTAGAGGCTGCATTAGGAGCAGCAAATTACGCATTGGGCACAATTTACAGGTTCCATTCTTATTAGATACCTTAGGACGGGTCTCACCCTATGCATTACGGAAGGTTCTTCAACAATATCGAATATTAGACTCTCCGGCCTTTAAACCTCATTGTAGCAAACTGTTTACTTCATCCATGGAATTACCCTGTGTACATCGACTTAAGGAACTTAAGGAAAATGGCGAGATTCTTCAACTTCATCATATACATACGCATTGGCACCTTACCCATCCAATTCGTCCTTCAGTGATGGAACCTTTACTTCAGAATCCATAAATTGCAGTAGCCTGTGGCCGACCTACAGCCTCTCGAACAGCACCATCAACTGCCTCTGAAACTGGACCATCTAGGCAAATAATGCCAGACTTACCAGCTCAACCATCTAAATCTACACGCCGTGATCCTTCTCGTTTTGAGTTGGAACAAATGCTTCAACCTGGGCAACGTACCACTAGAATTGCTTTAGAAAAAGCAGCCGAAACAGCAAACCCCTCTGTGGCTAAAAGGAAACGCAGGCGGAGAGGTAATTCTATTTTCCTCAGACGATGATAACCACGACTCTGAAGAGGATAGGCTCGTTGAGGTGGAATTTGCTCGCCTCCAGGAATCCCGTGGCACTGCTGTGCCTCTCTGGTCAACGATGCCTGAATTTGCAGGTATGACAAGAGCAACAAAGGAATACTCCCTTCGCCCAAGGAAGAACTAGGTTACGAGGAGGTCTTTCGAACGAATCTCTTTGCATTTAAGTTACTTATATACTCTATGTCACGTTAGTAACTCAAAATCGCATAGTTGTGGCATTAGCAAAATCGTGGCTGTGGCGATAGTAATTTTGCTGTTGTGGCGATAGCGAAATAGGCTGTGGTAATAGCAACCGCCAAAAACAAAAAGCAAAAAATACAACGCATTTCACCAACACGATTGCGTCCTAGATTACATTCGCAAGCCACTGGACCCTCACATTTCCCACCCCAAATTATGTTCGCAAGCCCGCCCACCAGTCCCTCACTTCCTAGGCCCGGTGACCTCGATTCCATCGACCTCGACGCTCTGAACCCGCTCGTCCCTCTCCATCCCCACTCCGCCATGCAACTCCGGACTCGTAACCCTCGCCGGCACGTAACCACCCCCCTGGCTATACCCGCCCGGCCAATCCGAATACGTAGGCGGCATAGGGCCACTTCCCATCTGGGGGCTACCGTACGGCGAGGGAGGCGTGAAGGTTTGCGACGTCGGCGAGGAGGGGTACTGTTGCTGGGGCTGCGGGTTGTAACCTCCTCCGGTCGCGGCTCCGGCGCCGTAGCTGTTAATCGGCGGCTTCATGTCCTGGGCCGGTGACGCGGGTGCGTATTGGTTGTTCTGGGGGTTGTAGGGGGGAGCTGCGCTCGCGACACCGGTTGTGCCTGCCATCGCAGGAAGGCCTCCGTCGCGGCGGCGGCGGACAATGATGCAGAAGTAGAAGAGGCCGGCGGCGATGGCTGCGAGGATGGCGAGGCCGCCGATGGAGGCTCCTGCTATGGCGCCTGCGGAAACGGCGGATTTGTGTGTCGCGGATGGGGTCGCGGATGGGGCTGTTGGCAGGGTGGTCGAGACGCTGGGCCGGGGGGGTTGGGTGGTGATAGGCTGGGTGACGATGATTGTGGGTTGTGGGGAGCAGATGGAGGGAAGGGCTTGCCTTTTGAGGTGAGAGGGGAAGTCAGTAGTAGATCTGAAGCCGTGATCTGAATAGTTAGAGTGGAGCAACAAACTCACCACGGCCACGCCACGCTCTCAAGCTCCCCACCGTCATCGCAACCATAACCCACTTTCCCCCCATAGTAAGTGGCCGTCCAACACAGCGGGCGCGCAAGTTCGGCGCTATCAGAGGTATCCATGCCGTTAGCCTAGCTCGATTCCAGATTCCGACACTGTCTTGGATCAGAGAAAACTAACCAGTAGAGCACAGCCGGGTTCGCTATACACGCAGCACCACAGTCTCCAGCATACGGGATGCAAGCCGTAAACAGGTCTGAGCACAGCTGTATGTCGGAATTGGTACAACAGCCGACAGCCGTGCCAGAGAAGATACAGGTGTCTGTTGTGATGCAGGTGATGGCGTTGCTAAGATCTATGATAGGGTTACGAGATGTCAGTTGGATGAACAGAAGACTCTGTGTGTGTAGGAGGTAGGTGGAGTTACCCGTGCCGCCTCCTGCGTAGCCACAGAGCCATGGGTCTGGGGATGTACAGCCCCGTTTGGCGAAGAGCTCTCCCGCTGCCGCGCCTGGTGCTGTTGTAGGCCGAGGGGAAAAGCCGTTCACGGCCATTAAGCCCATGGGCGTGATTTGGGGCTCAATCCAGGGCATCCCGGTGACGAGATGGAGGAGGGCCGCGATGGCAAGGGCAAGCAGTGTCAGGTAATTGGGCGAGGCCGAGGCCATTTTCGACGGATATCGTAGTCTTAATCGCGGCGGGGAAGAGAGTATCGCTCCAATGCGATGAAGAAGCAGGAAAGAAAAACCGGGCGTTGATCTCGATGAAGCGCTAAGAGGTAACAATTAGAATTTGACGTTCCTTAGTCAAGCAAGGCTATGATAGAAGAGGGAAGAGAAGGAGGGGAGCAGGCTGCAGGAGCACTTCTCCGACAGCATATGTTCATATCACTTGAGGAAGGCCGAAAGCCGCGCCAGCACAAAAGGAAAGAAAGGAAAATCTCTTTCCTAATCGGCGGAGAGCAGTCTGAGGAGGTGTGTGTGTATACGTGTGTGCGAGGGGAAGAGTGCTGATCAGAGAGACGAATGAGAGATAGTGGCGTCGTGCTTCAGACGTGCAGCGAGTGCGGAGTGTGCAATGCCAGCCTTGCCAACATATCGGGGAAGGCCAATCTTGGCTTCAGTCGTTGCGGGTGTCTGGGCGCGCATTCGCCGGATCGGGTGCCACTCGCGTCCCGTGTCTCAAAAGCTGTAGCGATCGACCAACGACTGCCAAGTCTGTCGGTCTAGAGTAAGCCACGGAGGAATTAATCGAGCCCATCCCACGACTTGCCCATAGTGTAGGTATGTCAATCGTACACTCGCACCACCCCACCTGAGCGCTATTCTACCACGTAGGGTTAGGCAATAACGCTAGGGTTTCGGGGTCCGAGCAACATTGCTAGCTCGCCTAGTTTGCTATGCCCGGGTTGACCTGTCAACTCGGAATTTCGATAGCTGCAGTGGTTATCGCTATGCGCGACTTTGAAGCTGTTGTCGCCGACCGACCACGGCAGTTTCGGTGGGGCGAATTCGGCAAAGTCGCGGCATTGAGGTTTTCGCCTTCCCTGATCGACTTTACCCGATTAGGTTTTCCATTTGGAGCTTGGCTGTCCATCGGAATTTCTGGTTCGACGCATTGGCTGCAGAACATTTACTCGTATGCGCATTCGTTGGAACAATTCTTTAATGCGTCGCACACCCACAACTAGTGCAATCATATACAACAGCATGGCGTCGGATAATATGAGGGCGGTAATGCGACGTGGGGCTCCGACGCATTGGCTGTAGAACATTTGGTCTCTGATGCGGTTAGTTATATGCTCTCTTTGCGGATGAGTTGACTCGGGAATGGGCGGAAGGGTAAACGCGCTAGAAGCTAGGTAAGAGGAAGCGAGCAGTCCAACGCAGACCACGAGGCTGAACCTGTGTAACAGGAGACGACGCCAGCAATTTCAGCCCATCAGAATTTTTCGAGCCGGACCAACGATCTGAACGACTTCCAACCCCGAGCCTACTGAAACAAACAATCAGATTCCAGCACTCTCACCTACCTGGCTAGGAAGCCCGAATCTTCCTGAGGCCAGTTCCCTAGCTCAAACGTCGGAAATTTAGCCTGTAGAATAGGTAGCCTGCAGCATGTCGAGCACCAGTTTCCCGTCCGTAAACGCTGCCTTGGGCAACGGGATCGTTGAAATCGCGACCTTGACGGCCCTGATCGGCTCCCGGACGGCCGAGTCCTTGGCACTTGGTAATAAAGGTGTCGCGGGACTGCCATGGGCGACGATGAGTATTTTCGGGGCCGCGTACGTTGTGCGAGCGTGCGTAGCGGCCATAACTCCGGGGTGGCTTCGGGAGACGCTGGCCGTCCGGAATGCTGAGATAGACGATGCGCTGGGGTGGAGTTTGGATTTAAACATGGAGAATGTGCGGTCTAGGAATCCCATTGGTGCGGCTCTCGGAGTCACGAGGGAGATTGTATGTACCTCTCTGTTGCCTGCTTTGCTTCTCAAGTGATTCTTCGCTGCTAAGGTTGCTCACTGCGCTAATATGTATCGCAGCAGCAAGTAAGGGGGAAGGCTAGATCCGACAGAAGGCTAACTAAAGAGGACGCTAGAGACATATACGCGTTCGACAGAACCACGTCAAATTACTTGGGTGCCGTTCCTGCGGCAGACCCTGTGGAACCCCTCAAAGTCTATATAATCGCTAGAGATGCCTACCAGCTAAACAGATCCCACAAGGTAGCCTGGAGCGAAGCACTCGGCTTGGCTAGCTCGGTCATCAAAATCATTGAAGTTCTGATCCTCTGGAAACACGAAGCCTACACACTAAGCATCGTAACTGGAGTGACTTGGGCCTTCTTCTTCCTCGGAGCGCTGATCCTACTCCTCCTGCAGCTTCCTGGCCGGCTCTGCGACAAACACCCCGACATGGACATCCTCGCCGGCAAACTCCCCACCCCCCCAAACGAAGCCGGTGCTAACCGTAAGCTCGTGCTCGGCGCTCCCCGGAACAGCCGTGAAGACCCAATGTGGAAGCTTATCTGGTTCTTTGGCAGCCTCGTGTGCACCGGCTCCGTGATCATAACCTACATTATCCTCGGCAGGCAGGACCGCGTGACATTCTACACGTGGATGGGCTTCCAGCTGCTTTTCCTCGCCCTGAGGTCTGTCTTCTTTCACTTTGCCGAGAGCACCGAGACTGCCTTCGGGTACCCGAGCCTCAGTGTCCGTGACTGGAAAACGCTCCCCGTGGCTCTCAAGGCCCGCGTTCGGGGGCTAGTATTCGCACTGTCCCGGTACCAAATGCATGTCCACCCCAGAGGAGCAATCTGCTACGATGAAGACCTGCGGACCGTCGACACCCTCGGCAACCCACGAGAGAAATTCATCCTGGACAATGCCACCGAAAGTTCGGATAAAGTTCAACTGCACCTCTCCGGTGTCCTCGGAGACACCCTCCTTAACAGCGCAGCATACGTTTTCGGAAGTATGGAAAAACTTACCAGTTTCTCTCTTTACGACTCCTGCATCCTCCGGCTCACCCTCAATGACGGATCTTTGATCTCAATCCCGTGCGCTCGGGTAGCCACAGATATTCGCCCCGAACGGCAGCTCGACCTAGAAAGCCCCCTCGAGCCTGAATTTCCCCCGCGCGGGGGTTCAAACTCGGGTCGAGGCACCGTCTCGTGGCAGTTTTGGATTCCATGTGAAGGGGACGTCTGGCTACAGATGCGGATCCCCGTTCGTACGAAAACGCTGGGGGGGAAAGTGACGGCCACAGTCGTGACGGATGCACAGATCACGGAAATGTTCAGAAAGGGGGAGTTGTTTATTAGTTTGCGGGATGTGGAGGAGGTAAAGGAGATTGTACAGAACTCAAGGGCCGCCTGCCGGGTTATTTTGGAGATGCTCCAATGAGATGAGTTTGACTACACACTACCTACTGGTAGGCGGGGAAGGCTGATGCTGCGGTGTGAGGCGTACATTTGGCCCACCACAATTCAGTAACGTCAACGATCACGAGTTTGCGATCTACACGGTTTTTGCGCACTAAGCGAGATGGATCACACAAAGACTTCTAACTATGCAGAGCACTCATTTTTGGAGCTAGAGACTCCTGATTTTTTGCGCAGTCTCTAATCTAGCATATTTTAAATAGCTTTTGAAAACTAGAAGTTCATAGCTTCAAAGACGCATGTGTGACATAGTAAGGCAATAGGTGACTCCCATTTTTAGACCACCCTACCCTAAATGCTGCACTGAGTGCTACTTCAGGTTTCTAACTTTGCCATATTAACAAAGTCTTTTCTGGACGTCTGTAAATGGACCTGTAAAGTTTCAAGCGATTTGGCTCAAAGAGTCATGAATAGGAAAGTTTCTCATAGGTTGCTTATTTTGATATATGTAAGACAATAACAACATGCATACTGCAAGATATTAAAGACACCACAACAACATTGTAGAGTCATGAAAACTTGACATGAGATCATTTAATACTCTGGGAACATACTTATAAAGTTAGGGTTTTGATAACTTATCTCTCTTTTTTTCTGTTTACCTTAATAATAACAGAGATAAAGTATTTACCTTATTCTCTAAATTGGGAAAATCAAATTGTAAAACACTCTGGATGTTAGTTTATTTGATCCCCTGCAGACTTAATTCTGTAAGGCTAAAACTTAAATAAAAGTATTGATACTAAAAGAAACTACCTCTGAGGTTCTTTTAGCCATATTTAAGAAGTATATAAAGAGTTCAGTAGAGGGAACAATATTTGAAATTATTTTAGTACATAAAACTAAAGGCTTAAAGAAGCAATTGATTTTTAAAGCAAACAACTAAATCAGCAAGACCTGGCTTAAGAACAGATACCAAGGATGTTTCAAATTGATAATTCAAGTTATAGTAGAAGAGATAAAGAAAACACTTAAAGAGAAGAAAAAGTTAGCTACTTAAAAGAAAGCTAAGGTAAAAGTAGAGAAAGTGGCAAGGATAAAAGAGGAAGAGACTATTTCCAAGACTAAAAAAGTTATAGTAGACTCATATAAGCCCAGTAATACTTCTGACTGCATTGTGTTAAATTTTACTTGCAATTACTTCTATAGTACTATTTTTGTCATAGACATCTCAGGCCCTAAGCTGCAGAATGCTACGGATGTGAGAGTGGTGCAAGAACTATCAAACCAGGTTATGAATAAAGCTTTACTAAGGGTGGCATACAATTGAGAGAGCCAACTACTAAATACCAACAGTGACGGAACCTGCTAGGGTGTGAACCTAGAGTAGCAGTGTACAGTAACTGAAAAATATAAAATAACACTCCAGTCAGACAACCTTTGCTTAGCAGACTTAGCTAGCTACCACAATACTAAAGAAGCTATACAAGTAGCAATCGATAAATCATGAAAGTTTTTAGCTAAGAACTGGTTAAGGGCAATCTAGGGAACAGAGCTAATGAATCTCTAACTAACTGAGGTAGCTAAAAAACATATCAGCTAGAAGTAGTAAGTTGTGCAGTAATTGTACCTAGGTAAGAGGGGTATGAGTTACAAAGTGACTCAGATTTCCTTAATTAGAAATTGTGATACAATTCATATCTTAATATAACTATAGTGTAGTGTGCAATCACCTGATAGCAGATAGTTAGCGATTCAATAAAGAACTACTATAAAAAGTACTTAAAGAGTAACAGAAAGTGCTTTCTTCTTCTTTTCATCAAATATACTATTTGAATATTTGTTACTTAATAACCAAGTTAGGGTTAGGGTTTTTATTATCCAAGATATCAAAAGATATAACCACATGCAACCTTATTGAATTCTAGCTGGGAAGTAATTCTAGTTCTTAGCAATACGAAGACCCTGTTCGCAAATCAAGTTACATAGAGTACCTAAGTCTAAGTAATACATGCTAGTATCACCTACTTTACAGTACCTGAAGCCTCTACTATTATAATTTTGAATAAGCTAACAATTAAGTAGCAAAATTTGGTTCTAAATATTATAATAATACAAATGAATCTGATATAACTAATATTAGTTTTAACTTAGATATATCTTACAAAATGTTTAGGAGTGCTCTGCCAGTAAAAAGAGATATGATAAGACTTTTTAATAGTAGAGTATTATGCTTTGGGGAGAGGAAGCAATTCTTTATTTATATTAATGAATTTGCTTGTGAATAGTTCAACTTTTTGAATTTTGTACTCAAATTTTGAAGTTACACTATTTAGTCTATTTACAATACTTTTGGTTTTTTGTAGCTTGCCAATCACTCAAAAATTGATAGTACTATTAAGTTAAATTATGAGATAAGCTTGTTTACTAAGTGTATAAATACTGTATACTGTATAAACTTATGAGTGGATATGTTAGATCTTTGTTAAAAATAGTACTTTAGGTGTCAAGTGGAAGTAATTTCATTTGTAAAGTTTATTAACTTTTGATGTTATTTCTCTCAAAGTAATTTTAAAAGTCTATCTTGTTTTTATCTTATATTACAGAGTCAGAGGATATGGGTCATTTATGAAATATAGACCAACTTAAAATATTTCCAGTAGTGAACTAACTATATACTTAAAACAAATTAAATAAAGTAGACTATATTATAAATAGTCTAAAGAGTCTTTGACAGCTTATTTATTATTTTTCCTTAATAGCTTATATGTAATGCAGAACTCTAAGGGGCAAGGACTGTAGTTGCAGCTTAACAGTGGTATGCCGTCGCGCCGAGAGACACATATATGTAAATCCAGGAGGCTGCTTCTCCTAAAAGCAGCAATTAGTTCTACACTAGAAATCGACATTCAGAAGTCATTGGGATTTAATCCATTGCACATAGCAGTGCTGAGCCTCTATATACTATTAACTCTTATCCTTGAGCCTTGTGACGTTGCTGTAACAGCTCTCGGCGTTTGGCCAGATATTGTCCACACTGTTTTAGCAATCCAAAAAAGGCTGGCCTTAGGGCTAGCCTTGACATTATAGTAGTACCACTATGATTTACTAAAAGTAAAAAACTATTTATTATGTTATTACACAATATAAACATGTCAACACACCTTATCTATTAGTTATTCCATTATTGTAGCACTTTATTTTATCATTCAAGGCATAATTCAATTTTAGAAGTGGTTATTGCTAAGATTTATGGTTTTAAGACTAATTTTTAGTCAATTTTTAGCTACAATCTTGAGATTGAAGCCTAGATACATATGAGAACTACATTGAGTATATTTTTCTTCTATATTAGCTTTTTAAAAGATTTGGTAATTGCAATTTAAGAATTCTAAGCCACTCGACAGAGTTTATGAGGGAAAGAGGGGTTTGCTCACCAAGCCCTATTACCGGCATTATCGTAACGATCACTTTATATATTCAATAATTTTTTTCATAGAAGTAAATTAAGTACAGCATATTGGAAGATAAATGCTAGGGCTGTTGTATCGGGAATAGTTTTGGTGTAGTAGATATCGGAAGTTAGAGAAGTGGCCTATAACCCATGAGTGGCCCATATCCCCCGACTCCACGGTACATCAGACAAGCAACCAATCAAGCAACCAATCAAACAGGCAATCGAGAATTTGTCCAACAATCTCGCAGCTCGCAGGAGCACGTCGCTAGTGGGATAGCCCCGAGACCTTGCCTAAGCTGAGAGTGTCCCGGACCGGTGGCAAAGATGAGCGAATCGCGGCGGTTGGGCACTTACCGAATTAACTGGCCCAATATTTGACAGAGCAGATGATTCAGAATATGCATGGAATTAACAAGATTCTGTACTTACTGCATAGGTCATAGCAATCGGGAAATATCCTCCCCAAAGGGAAAGCAAGGCATATCACTCTCATTCCACCTCACCATTCATACAGCCCTCTAACTACTCAAATTTCTCCCTCCCCACCACCCTAAAACACATACTCGCCCATCTCGGCCTCCCGCCCTCCCCCTCCCATCCCCCCATCCTCCACCCTTTAGCGATCAACTCATTGGTATCAACACCCCACCCCTCCGGCAGACTCCCATCCACCGCCCTCCTACTCCATCCAACCTCCACTTCCACAACCCCCATTCTCTCCGCTAACCTCCCCACATCCTCCACCTTGACCGTATCCCCAATTTCTAACCTCCTCACACTCTTCAACTCTAACAGGACGGAGGTGACCCGTTTCCAGTGCCGGCCTACGTACTCACCGTAGGAGTACGTAGAGTAAAACCCACTGAGTCGCACATCCACAAACCCCGGGACCCTGAGATCCAGCTCCCGCAAGTTTCGAAACCGTGGGAGGATCTCGAAGGCCGTGGTGATCAATCCTGTGCTGTTCCAGAACAACGGAAACGCACCCTTAACACCGGCATCGAGCTCGTCGAGGATGTCGTCGAAGGATGAGTGGAGCGGTCTTCCCCTGCGTGAGTAGGTTTCGTAACGAGTGTCGAAGCGGGTGATGAGGGATTGGTAGGTGGGGTTTGAGTGGAGGGCGAGGAGGCCAGAGGTCCAATCTAAGGAAAGGTTTGTCATGATGGATGCGGTTGGTTTGCGACGGAGGAAGAGGAAGTGGAGGATCCTAGATCTTTGGGAAGTGTGGTAAGCGTCGGTGATTCGGAACCTGTTTTGGGAATAGAAAATGTGGGTGGCTTCGATGTGAATTGTCCGGCATGTTCTCAGCAAGGCCAGGTGGTTGGACGGGAGGCGAGATGGCTTGATGCCTCCGACCTCGATGTCTGCGTCGAGGATGAAGTGAACTCGATAAATTTCCAAGCGAAGTTCGGTGGGTAGCGCAAGGAGCGACTGAAGGCTGTGAACTGAAAACAAGCCATGGCGAGAACCTTGTGAAGAAACCTTACCATGACAACGCTTGCACGCTTCCCCCGCTACCAATAGAAAGACCCACGCAAAATCTCCGACGGTATGATGTCGAATATGAACTTAAAGCGGTGTTATACAGCTTAGGGTATCTAACTGGATAGAGAGAAGGGCGAATGTGACTCTAGGACTCGTGGGTTGACAGCTGGCAGGCGGGGAATTCGCTCGAAACTAAATGACGGTTATTCTGCGGAGTACCTACCTAGCCTGGATGGTTCAATGCTGCAGAGACACGTGTCTGGCCCATTCGCGAATTCGCGAATGGAATCGTTAAATTCGGTAATGGTGTAACAAACGCATTCAGGAATGGGCAATTCTTGTCCCGCAATTGCTTCGGAACACCACCTTGAAACTAGGAAGTAGTCTCACATACGCAATTCTTACGCCGGCACTGATATCTTAGCCTTTTCGCAGTGCCGGCGGTATTTACATCGTTTAAAAGTTCAGTTGTCGGGCTTGCTACAAGGAAACCGCGGTAGGAAACATTATGCCCCGTAAAACAGTGTCTTCTAGTCATAGAAAGGATAGGGGATACTCTCAATTAATTTCTACCACACGCTTGCTTAATATTCGCCTTCTCTCTAGCTTAAGTTACCTGAGGCTCGCACGTACAGTCCGCCGTTTGTTGTGTTTATCTCAAGTTCATGCGAACAATCCACTCAAAGCCGACGTCTTACAGGCACCATTCAACACATACCCGGCCCAATGATACGCCCCGACGGTCTCCCCATTCTCACCCTTCATCATTACCAGCACTGCTCCCTGCATCCCCTTCCCTGAGTCCAACATCACCGCCCCCGAGTCTTTCCCATCATCTCTCCCTTCCCGGCCCCCCCCAACTCTCTCCACCACTACCACCCCCCTGCCCCTCTCTACGATCCTCCTCACTCCCCACTCCTCCCATCGCCTGCTCCTCAAACTCCCATAAAACGCCTCTGAAAATCTCGCCCCATCCCCATCTAAAATTGGCCACAACGCACTAACGACACTCCCTGCCCCGGCATAATGCCACGCCGCCACCAGCCCCTTCAACTCATCGCTCTGTCCCACCACTGCCCGGTTCGACGACCACCCGACGATCGTCACGACTGCCGGTCGCGATATCGGGACGTCGAAGACTCCGCTGCGGTTATGTTTGCGGCGGGTGAGTCATCGGAGTCGAGGATTAGGGAACGCTCGAAGGGGGATTGGTTAGAAGGAAACGTGCCTGTGATAGTGGATTAGGGAGGCGCCGGTAATGGCTGCCATGAGGACTGGGTTTGGGATTTGCGGGCCGAGGAGGGGGGTGGTGTGGAGGTCAGAGGCGAGGCTTTGATATGCGAGGTTGATGACCAAGTTTGTGGGAGGGGGTGAGTGACAGCAGCGCGGAGTGGGGCCATAGGGGTCGTTGCCTGTCGTGTCTCGCTTTGGAGGGAAGAACCATCACGGATACGCATGATAGAATCCAAGGCGGGCTCGGCACGCATGAGTTGTCGCAGGCCCTGTAGCTCTTGGCGGAGGCGGAACTTCTTCCCGAGCCCGGTGGATTCAATGCTTGAGACTAACTTGGATTCTTTCTCAAGGAGCTCTGAGGCAATGGCGGATTCTTTAGCTTTTGCGACCATGGTATTTGGAAGGTGTACTTCGAGGCCTAGCCCGTCTGTTAGGCCGTGAGCCTTGGATTTCTGCGCTTATTCGAGGAACTGAAACAAATACAAGTCTAGGTGATCTCCACGGCACGCCCTGACCTGAGCAGTGGGGTTACATAACGCTGCCTTTCCATGCAGAGGACGCTTCTGCGGTCATGCGGAGGGCAGCACCGTAAAGGCCCTAGGTTATGAACGCCTCTGCTAGTGTTTGTTTGGCGCCAATGGCGACACCAGATTTTGAAATGGCGTGTTCACGCCGAACCTCACAGTAAACATCGTCCGCTTCGATAAGGTATGGCAGACCTGCTGTTGGGTGGGCGGTTTTGAACACAACGTGCCGCTACCATTTAAGACTGGCAATGGTTCTTGAGCTGAAGTAGATGAAATGCGGTCGTCTGAGAGTCTTCTCTTGGGCTAATGCAACCTCCCTTCTTCGATCGCTTTCTGCACTATATCATCTGTGACAACTCCCTCATCTACCGCCTCGGGAAGTACAACAGAAGTTGGAAGATTGAGTTACTCAGTTCCTGCCTAGAAACGTGAAGGTTGTCCTTGCTGACGGACTCCAAGCATAAGCTGAGATTCAGGGTCAGCCGCTTTCTAACTTCATCGATATAAGCCTTGCGTATCTCATACTTGTTGTGAGGTATGGCCTTTAAGATATATGCCCGGTACGATTGAACTCTCATTGCTGAAATACCCCGAGGACAACACACCAAGCTTCTGTTGAAGGATGGGGTCTGTCCTTCCGGGGCCATTCTTCGATTCAGGCGAAGCATTGACCCCAAATATCGGGTTGAGTAGGTGCGCAGGTCCCGTGCAGCTCGTCTTTCAATTTGGCAGCGTCAATGGCACCAAGGAGGCCCGGCTGGTCCGCTGTAGCAACGATAGCGTGCTGACATGTGGGGTTATCTCCCACCATGCTGAGTACTTCTTTGGCTTGCCCTATTGTGATAAGCCCTTGTGTTGCGATTGGTGCCCTGTGCGCTGCCTAGGCTGTGGTAACGCAGGCATTACCATTAGCATGGCCGACGGCAATGCCGAGCTCAGCTCCGTCAGGGGTTTCCGTCGGCCTTCCCGAAGGCCTAAGCGCTGCTGACAGCAGCATATAAACCGGTTAAAAGCTCTATATAGTACTTAGATCAGCAGTCGCTCACTAAGTAGTCGTTCTCTACAGTTAAATCAAGCCTTCGTTTTTACCTAGCTCCAACACCTTGCTTCACTTCAGCATGGGTCCACCGGAGGATTATTGAGACAACCGCCTGCAGCCAGGCACTTTGGCCAGCCATTTGGAACTCCTCCTGAACCGTCCCAGCCGCAACGCGAGGCAGATTAAATATGGCGGCGCCGCCCGCTCCAACTGAAGCGAACGGGCAACCAGCGAGTGCGGCGTCAAGCTTGGCTGTGTACCGCCGAACGCCTGGCCCATCCCCCAAAGTTTGAAGTGCATGGACAGCAAGAGTGAAGAGATTTTCGCTGGCTAGTGGAACATTATGTTGGGGGAACCGCTCTTCAAAGTCAGTTGGTGCTCGAGGAACCCACTTTCACGCTTTGTAATCGACGAATGGTGTCCAATGACAACTAATGCCACACCAAGATAATAGCCAGATTGCGCTGTTTCTGGCTCGGACCGAATCCTTCTTGAAAGGATACGCTGGTATGCCTCCCATGTGGGTGCATCATTTCGGGGATCATGCGCGGCGAGGCGTGCGTTGCTGCGCCCATCAGATGCCATCGTTCTGCCGTGTAATCTTTCGGCTCATGAGCAGCATCAGCATATTTGAGGTGCCCGGAACTGCGTTCCCCCGGAGACTCTGGAGGGCTAAATTTGAAAATTGTGGCTTCGATATGATGGTCAAGATGTTTAAAACTGCTCGCGTCATGGAACCCGTCCAACGCGGCCCGGATATTCCTCACCTTCTCGAGTTCAGCCCAGGACGCTTCCGTATTTCTTCCCGACTTGAGGTGCTTTGGGAGGGAGAGGATAGCGTGAGAGACCCGGACAATGGATACCGCGTCGCCGTCCGCGCCGATTTTGTCAAAAGTCTGGTGGAGGTCCTCAAGGTAGTCTAACTGAGATCCGTAGCAAACCTAGATTCTGCAGGGAGCAACCTTAACGCCTCGAGGTGTCTGCCGTGCTTTTGCATGAGAGATCGGAACTGCGTCAAGCTCTTCCACAGGCCCAACTCAGGTGATATGGGGAAGGCACCATCCGTGGAGCCGTCGACCCAGTTCGACGTCAAACGACAGGAATACATGCATGATAATATTTAAGAACGTGGACTACCTTCACGAGTTCATAGTGATTAACCAGGTCCAGACTATCTCTAAACATTACACTTACGTCGGCATATGTGTACTTATCCAAAGGCACGCCTTTCAGCACATGACGCGATGCCCTAGCTGCCACCAAAGCGCGATCAAGCGTCCCATGCACCCAATGCTCCGCGTCGTGGAGAAGGAGCTCCACTAAGGAGCCCTCACGTTCAATTTCCTTGTCTTTCCGCGGTTCCCGTTGTGTGAGCGTTTCTCTCAGCAGGTCCACTCTCTTCCATTGCAGCCCTTGCGCTCCGTTCAAGCTTAGTGTTCAAGGGCCAAGACAGGTAGAGTATGACTCGGAGGCAGGCGTCGCTCAAAGATAGCCTCAGCGTCGTCGCACTTACCAAGGATAGTCGCTGCCTCAAGCGCGATGATCCAATCAGGAGTCGGAGTCTAGTATAGAGTCGTGTAGCCACCCCTGTAGGTAATTTTCTCGGTGCCGACATTATGCCCCCCGATCCTCGCCTCTAGCTCCAGCAAGGGGCCCACCAGGTTGCTCCTGAGTCGGTGCTTCGGCATCTCTCCATAATCAGACGTGTTCAAGTTCTTTAGGGTTTGTTCGTGAGGGGTTCAAGTGGGGTTAGCGCTCATCAGCCTCAACTCGGAAGTAAATATCTGAGTTGAGCCACGGCGTTTTCGAGGGCAGGTGTGGAGAACAAGCGCTGATACACGGGACCAAAGCATTAGAGAGTGAAGAGAATGGCCTGTATCTATTGTCGAAGCAGAAGAATTCTGTTTCGTGCTTATATATGGGAGGTCACTACGCACGTGACGCCAGTAGAATAACTCAGTGCAAACCCTAATTCTCCAACAAGGGCATGCAACTTCGCCTTCATATAAGGCGAGTTTTTAATTCAGGCACGGCGCAGTTTGCACCTGGTGACTGGTATTGGTGTCTTTGTTTCGGTGATAAGTCACGTGATACAGGCGACGTGGCGCATACAACACGCATCTACCTCCCGTTTTTTCTCTGTGGTAAATTGTTCAAGTGCAGCCCCGAAAGTCACCTAAACATCTCGCCAAAGTGCCCGATTGCATAATGTCGGAATCTAGCTTGTCCGTTTCGTCCCAGGGCGTGGAGAAAGCAGATCTCGCATCGGAGGACTCAGGTCATTCTTTCGGGCCGAAGCGTTTGGTTTTTGATGAATACGGCGATTTGGAACTCCTTCTCATCTTTCTAGATTCTACCGAAGCTGTTGCGTTGGTGTGCTCTAGCGCCATGTCTATAGCAAGCCCTCCCTGGAGGAAGTTCATCCATCCCCCCTTCTCCACCTCTTCGAAGGATGAGAGGGATGTCTCGAAGACCGCGGGGACAAAGAAACAGCTCTCTTTCCGAGAAGACAACGCTGAAGCTCTTGTTATTCTTCTTCACATCGTACACCTCCAATTCGATAGTGTCCCACTCGAACTTAGCTTTCAGTGCCTTGTGAATCTCGCTATCCTCTGTGACGAGTACGATTGTTCACGGCTCCTAGAGCCATGGAAATCACAGTGGCTGCACCAGTGGAAGCCTTTTTTAACGGAGGGAGGGTATGAGGATTGGCTTTCCATCGCATATGTTTTTGGTCAAGTGGAAAGCTTCGAAAAATTGTCACGGAAGCTCGTTGTTGATATCCGGATAGGTGATAATGGTAGAGCTGCGCTTCCAAATGGGAAGCCATTCGAATTTGGGCTGCCTCCGCATGCTTGTGGTATGCCGCTTCTAGTTATATGATAGCATCGATAGACCCTAACAAGTCTTACCTTATTAGAGCACATCCTCGAGGTCCGCACGAAGGTCATAAAATTACTACTCGATATACCATGGAACGAAATCCGCAAGTACGAGAGCAAACCCAATGAGTCTGTTTGTAAGAGTCTTCGGGAAAAGGATCGAAAGGCATGCGACGGAATTGTATACGGGACCCTTTTGAGAGAAGTTCGAAGCGGTGATGTATGGCGTCAGGATAGTAGTAACCCACAATGCCCCGTCAGCATCTACGACTTGGCATCGAAGCTCAAGGCTATCACAATCCTAAACACATCCTTACCCGGAAGCCACTCCCGCTGTCGACAAAGCTACGAAATCATCGTCAACGAGATTGTAAGGAACATGCCTGACCCGGTTCTGGAATCGCACCGCCGACATATGGAGGCGGTGCACGGGCCCGGATCTCACAATCAATCTGGTCAGTGTGACTTAGCAAGAGACAGAGCGATGTTTGAAGGCGATCAGGATAGCGATTTGATTTAAAGTCGTTAGTTAGGATTACTTAGACGGTTTAAGACGGGGAATATACGGTGTGAGGGGGCAGAGAGAGAATGTACTAGGTTCAACTCTAAACATACATGCGGTCAAATGTCACTGCAGTGGGCTGCAGGGAACGGGCACGAGGTGGGCGCGAAGCTGCTAACATCCAGATCCCCAGGTGGTTCTTCAAGCCTTCGCCCACTTCCGCCTTGCTGCTATTACGCTTCGGTCCCATTTTTATGCAAATCCTCCTTCCAGGCGATAGTTTAGTCAAATTATGGCTCCTATGCCCCAACATTCCCTAAACTGCCGTGTGCTGCGTAGGGCCAGAATTATTAACCAGTATCCCAGACCAGTGGCGGAGCTTACGTCTTCTCGAATGGCATGGGCATCAGAAATGGACCATGCAACTTCACGAATATGGCAGATTTCCGGAGGGTACTGATATTTCGACAGGTCATTTCCTTAGTTTGACAGGGTAAAAACGTTAAATCGACAGGCCCGTGATATAGCGCCTGGGCGATGAAAATTTTTCATGACTAGCTGCCGCCTTGCCCCTTCTCTCTTTTCCCGTGTAACTACAAACATAAATCTACTATCTACACTATAAATCTTGCAACAATGAGTCTCCTTCTGCCACCTGAGCATATCCCATACCACAGCCATAAAGCATTACTCACCGAACTTCAAAACCATACCAGGTCCAATAGTTATACTGTTTCAATCTGCTGCTCCAATCTAAAGGACTATGTGATCTATTTTAAATGTGATAGAGGTGGTGTCTATACCTCCTGTCATGGCCTCATAGATGTTACATGTTTACAGGATACTGGTACTAGGCTTATTGACTGTCTCTGGTCTGTCCATGCCAATGAAAAGGATAAAATCTGGAAGATTACTGTTCACAATGGAAGGCACAACCATAAGGGTATAACAAGTACATTCAGTTATCCTATTCAGTGCTGCATGCTCCCTGAAGTTTAAACACAAGTAGAAGTTCTCTCTAGTACTGGTACAAAGCCAAGAGAGATTTTTTCAGCTATGCAGCAAGTTACAGAGCATGTTCTACTGGACTGGAACTTGTATAATGCCTGAACTGAGCTTTGCCTTACCAATTTGGCTGGACGCAGCCCTATGGAGACATTTATCGCCACTCTAAAAGAGGGAGAATTTTGCTTTGACTATTGTACTGATGCTGTTGACTATGTTACCTATCTCTTTTTTGCACATCTGAAAAGTATTGAGCTATTGCATAAGTACCCTAATGTTTTTCTTCTTGATTGAACCTATTATACTAATAGGTTCAAGATGCCCCTTCTCAATATAGTTGGCACTATATGTCTAGACAGTAATTTTCATGTGGCTTTCTATTTCCTTGTTAAAGAAGAGGAGAGTGATTATATTTAAGTATGACAATCTAATTCTGATGAGTTCTCATCTTCTAGTTTGTCTTGGAGTTCAAGTATACGGCGTGGTGTTCTCTAGATGACTGTGAGACAGATATGTTGGTCTTGTATACTGGAATAGCGAAATGGTCCTACTGCAACTATATCAAAAAATTTCTTTGGGCAATGGTGCTTGGTACGAAGCTTATATTGCTAAACTAACAAGACTTTCAGTGAAGAGGAAAGGAAAGACGCTTTCCCTGAGGCTCCAACACTATATTTATAGTTGCCTCTTCACTAATCTCTTGGCTATCTGCTAACAGGCAACTCATACTATTAGGGGTATTCTTTCCTCAGTGTGACTTGCTCCTGACTCACGCTGAGTCCAATAATGAAACCTGAGTTGTCATGACTTACAACTCTCTATCCATACTTAAGCTGTCCACTACACCCAGCTGATATGTCCTTTAGCTGTCAAGTGTTCTTCAGCTCTCCTGGTCCTTTACTCACGATCAACGGTCCTTTATCCATAGGCCATGGTGGTTCCTGTTGGCCAGTTTCTTCCTAGCTAAACTTCTTGGCAGTAGTGTGGCTAGCTGAGGTTGTTACCTTGACAGAGGTATAGGTGATTTATTGAGTTGCCACAGGTTACGCTCTTAGCACTGAGAGTGCTGATTGCATGAACCCCTATTCCAGCCCCCACACTCCCATGGCAAGTGTCACTCATCCTTGTATTCAGTTCATCTTTACCAAGCCGTTCGAGTCGTCCATGTTCTATAAACTATTAATCCAGTCCAATAGTTCCAGCACTACTCCCGTGTCCATGGTGTTCCTGATGAGGCTTGGGATGTCTGTAACACTAAACTATGGAGCAACTAAAGAAGCTGTTCTTTTTAGGTATGCAAGTCTGAGTATTTGTGATAAACAGGGAAATTGCTATGATCAATGCTTGCTGTAATGTTTTCCCAACTGCAGCAGGACTCCTCTGCCTATAGCATGTTAAGAAAAATATTCTTATATATACATCTCAAAAATTTGAAAAGGGGGAGAAGAGAACTGCATTTATGAAGAAGTAGGCAGAGATTATAAATGCATTATCAAAGTAGATATTTGAAGACTTTTAGAACACCTTCCAGAATCAGTATAATCATCAAGTTTCTAATCTAGTTCAATATATCAAAGGTAACTGGATTTTCTCCTAGAAGCTATCAATTGTATATATATACACAGATCAGGTATTACATCTAGGCAATCAGTTTACATCTTATGTAGAAGGAGCCTATAGTACTGTAAAATCCTGTTTGCAAGTCTTTACAAGAAATCTAAAGATGGTGTATGACAATATTAACCACCTTTTAGCAAATTAGTATATCAAGCACAAAGTTGGTATAGCTACAAATCAAGTTTATCTTCCACATACAGCTACAAGTCATTGTAATTCACAACTCACTGCCTATTTTCGAGTTGCCTATCATACTCAGCTAATACTTCTTTCAGCTCTCAGCTTCTTTGGTTCTTTATCTATATTCAATAGTTTTAGGTTTTATAGTTTGTAGAACTTCTATGTAGCTTAATCACTTTCTAATTAGATTTCCTTAATACTTATATAGCTAGCTAAAGTTGCTGCCTTGACTGAGGCGTAAGTAATTTATAACTTGCTGTAGGTTGTGTTCTCAGTACTAAGAGCACTAGGAGTGCCACCCAGGAAGTAAGACATACCTACGAAGCGAGACAATTGCGCCATTCCCCCTTTAAAAATTCTTCGTAGGCTATCAATTTCTAATCAAAATCAACGATGTTGGGTTTAACCAAGGAAGAATCTATTGCCTGTGCTGTTGGTGATGTTAGAACGGAACTGTTTACATCTCTCAGTCAAGCCTCTAAGTATTGGGAGGTCCCCAAGTCCACCTTAGCCTATCGCCTTAAAGGTCGGCCATCGCAACAAGAGGGCCACAAAACCCAGCAGGCAGTTCTGCCAGAAAAGGAACAGGCTCTAATTGCCTGGATCCACCGCTGGTCTGTGCAAGGGTTTCCTATTCGGCATGACATACTCTATTCAATAGTGCAACACATTATATTTTTGCAATCAGATACAGGACGGCAGGAATCAGCCTCAACTAAACTCTTAGGCCGTAATTGGGTACAATACTTCATTAAACAACACTGCAACCTTCAGTCTATTATCGCCAAACCTTTAGAGCAGTCACGACACAACACTTGCACTTCTGAGAACCTTGAAGCATGGTTTGAGGTTTACCATACCATGGTCAACACGTATCACCTGGAGACATATATCATTTACAATGTAGATGAGACTGACTTTTGAATTGGGGCTACAGCTAAATGCTACGTAATTATTGATAAAGAGCAGGGATCAACAGGTTATTTGGGGTAGGGGGCGTGTGGTGAAGCATTGACTGTTATCGAATGTGGGTGTACTGACAGGACAGTTATACTGCCTTTTATTATCTTTAAAGGCGAGAATCTTCAAAGCACGTGGATATCCATAGAGGTCCTGAAGGACTGGATGGCGGCCACATCACTGAAGGGCTGAACGAGCAATATTCTTGACTTAAGTTGGCTAAACGAAACTTCGAGCCAAATACCCATAGAAAGACTAACAGCAAACTTAGAATGTTAATTCTTGATGACCACAATAGCCACCTTACGGCGGACTTTATTGCATATTGTCACGCATTTAACATTGTTCTTTTATGCCTTCCTCTGTATACATCGCATATACTATAGTCGTTGGACCTCTCAGCATTTGCATTGCTCAAACACTATTTTCGTCGTAAGACTGACAATCGACTACGACTCGGCGATATACGAATTCCTAAAGCTGATTTCTTAGGGATCTACACAAAGTTACACCCTAAGGCCCTAATAGAAGCTAATATACTATCTAATTTCAAAAAAGGTAGTCTTATCCCTTTTAATCCAGCATTCGTGATCTGACAACTTCTGATTAAGTCAACTACACTAACTAAACTAGCTACGTACACCACTTACGCTACACCACATAATGCACAAATGCTACAGAACACTATCAATTATCAAGGGGACCTACAACGCATAGAACGGATGGCCAAATACCGAGGGTGGTCGCAGCAATATCATAAAGCTCTTAAGACTAGAGTAATGAAAATATAATATTCTATATTACTTTGCATGATAGGATAAAATTTTAATAGTAAAACTAATTGTAAAACTAATTGCTACTTCCCCTAGAAATAGCTTTCTGTGTATATATTATGAAAAGGAAATTATATTTTCCTTAGTATATTAACTGTATATGGTACAATGATGCATTACTACTAAGCTGCAGTTCTAATTCTTTACAGCTTTATGTTATAGAAATTAACTGTATTAATTTAGTAACTACCTTAATATAGCTACTCTTATGTATTTACTTACATAGATTAACAGACTTTTAATGATAAGAGTAGAAGCCTAACTTTTGCTAAATACCTTACTGTTTAAGCTAGGGCCTAATTACTTACTAAAGTTTTATATACTTAATGCTATTACAATTATTCAAAGTATATAATTGCAGTATTAGAATTAATGCTTACAATTAAAAGAAAGAATTAAAGTATAAATAGTTTCTTATATAATCTTAACTCTAAGAAAGAATTGTACTAAGTAATGTATTAGCACTATAAGTCTACATTTTGGTTTGGTAGTATTTACTTAACTGTAAATTAGAGCTTACTTAACTAGATACTTTATATTATTACTAAAAACCCTGTACTATTACTAAAACCTCTATCCTATTATCAAAGTACCTTATACCTGTATTAATAGTTAACTAGTATTTTAATAAAGAGAACATTGTCATATTTATAGGCTGTGTTATATAAGATATATAAGTAGGAAAGTAAAGAATAATAATATAATACTCCTAATAATGTTTTATAAACTCCAGAGTAATATGGTTATAATATCTATTGAGAATAAGTAATTAACCTTTATCTTTTACTTTAGCCTGAGTATATAGCTCAAAAATTTGTCTTAATCATCCTATTATAAGTAAGTTACTTGTCTATCTACTAAGACTTGTTACAGCCACCTAATCATTAAGTACATTTTCAGAAAATCAAGTGGCTTGAAGGTTTTAGTCTTTAAAAATCAAAAATGCCAAAAGAACAATTTCATCAGTATAGCCTGTTTTGATTGCAGTTACATTTTTGCCTTTAGCACTTAAGTCAGTTGTTCTTGATAAATTTTGTCACTTATCCACTATCATATAGAATTTAGATGTGGTTTCTATTTGAAATCCCATCTTGTCTATATTGTAAATATTGCTGATATCGAATTTATAGTTGTCCATATTGCTCTTAAATCTCTCAAACCACTTAGAGAGATTTTCGGGAATACAAGCATTTATTCTAGACTGTTCTTTGGGTTTTGCAAGAACGGTACTGAGTGTAGGATAGTGCTTAACGAATTGTGTGCTCCAGCTATGGCTTAAAAGCCTTATAGATAGGGTTTGTCTCCGTCAGTCACTTGATCGCTGCTGAATGAGGTATTCAGCCATGCTCCTAAGGGTTATGTGTCGGATTGGAAAGCCTTAGCTGCTACAGCGCTGAATATAATTGATTAAGGCCTGTTCTTCGCCTGGGGTTAAGGCTTGTTAGTTGGCATGGGCTTTACGATGCGTAGTTGCTCCATTTCACCGCCTAGTAAGGGTACTGTGTGAGATATTATAGTCCCTCGCCACAGCTCGAACCTTAGCATCCTTATTTGTTTCGAGAGCTAGAATCGCACTTCCAAAAGTCTCCTCGCGATCCATCGTGTTTGAGTTGTTATGTGGTGGGCGTAGCGATTTTATGGGGTAAGGCGCGGAAGGTTCTAGAAACCGGCTCATCTCCCGCGCTGGCCCACATCCTCAGCTCCTACAGTAGAGCAGTTTGAGAGGTGTAAGCCACCTATACATAACAAGCAACGCGGACGGCCAAAGAAAAAATGTTTCCGAAGGGAGGAGAACCCCAGCCGTCGACAGGTTGTTTGTGGGTACTGTGGCAAACAAGAGCATAATCGTCGAAGTTGTCGCAATGCAATGAGCGAGTGAAAGTTGGTGGTTGGTTGGTGTGTGGTAATTGAGTAAGAGATGTGTGGTATCCGTGTAATTAAGACGAAAAATCGTTGTATTTTAGTAAAAATCCGTTAGGGATACTTCGGCTGTAGTGCGAGGGCTTCCGCGAACACCTCAAATCCGTATACTGCAATCGACGCCTAGTACTGCGTCCCTGACGGAAATGTGCTAAATTTTGCTGAGGCGATTTAAAAACGCGCATAGAATCTCTGGCCCAAATTGCATCACAGTTGAATAAGAACTGCGCTGTGGGAGTTTCGGAGGGCGTTTGACGCTAGCGCAACTTCCCTCACCACCGAACTCACCAGAACGCCTAGTGGCCCTTCACGTGTCTAGTTCGGCCTAGGGCAGGGTCGCGGTTTCATTGCGGTTGCGAGGGATCCGACCGTGAAAGTCATCCATAGTTTGTTAACTAGGGGAAGGCGAAGGCTAAGGGCCTGTGACGTACGGAGCAGGCAATAAATGAACAAATCGATCTGTCACACGGCGGAGGAAGCGATTCAGGCTGCCCAAGCCTTCCCTTCGCCTAGCCTATTGGCGTTCAAGTGCGCAACCGAGCGGATTGCTGTGTAATTGACGAACCAGCCTACATCGGTCATCGGTTACCAGCCGCATAGAAACTTTGCACTGTCGGCCATTGCTTTCAATGTCGGTTGCGAGCGATACTTGTTGGTCTGTGTTCAGGGAGACGCTGTCCAGGCCACAGTTGGGTTTTCGGTTGCCGTTGGGCGTGCCCAGTCGCCACCTAGTCAGGCCTTGCCAATCTACCCTGGCGTGCTACTGCGGGTACTTCCGCTGCAACCCCGCTTCAGCTGGACCAGGTGTCACGCGATGTCATGCGGTTTCCCGACGCGGCCAGGTTTGAAACATGACATGAAGAGCTGCCGTGTCAATACATCGGTATCTAACCTCCTCCCTGTCTTTTAGGGCTTAAGCTATCCGCTGTCCTAAATCATGTTCGGGACACGCGTTTGGGCGTTGTTCATTACCACAGCTGAGCTTCTTTTTGCCGCCACCTGTGTCGGGCAAGGCTCAGCTGAATCGCTCAACCACTACCTACCCCACAAGCGAACCTATTTTCAACAGCTGCTTGCTGCTAACCCCAATCACTTTGGCAACGCCCCAGAGACCAGACAAAAGCCAATCTTCCCGCTTGCAAATGATACAACATACGAGAACCTGACATGCGTCGGTTTCAACCCAGTGGTGAACCTGCTTTCCGCAACCATTTCCGTTAAACTACCAACAGGCTTCAACGGCAGCCTCTGCACCCCAGGGTCGTGGGAGTACATTCGCTTCTGGGTCAGTTACGGCGGCGCATGGAGCAATCTTGGATATGCTGCCGTCAACACTCATGACATTGCAAATGGCCTAGACTGCAAGAACATTTCGCAGAAGCCGCTGCAGTACACCGTCACCATCCCCTTTGTCCCAAAGCACCAGAACTGCTCAAACCCAGTTCTACCAAATATCCGCGCCGTGCTCTCTTGGAGCGAAGTACCGTCGGACACGGACCCGGACTGGAGCCCTGTTTGGGGCAACCGCGTTGACCAGCATGTGCAGTCTCAGCCGACTAGTTCGACGTCTTCAGCTCTTCGGAAGTCGGTGGGCAACTTCTCCGAGGTCTTCAATTCCCCAAGTTTTGGCTCTTACCAGATGTACCCCTTCGATAGCACGGCAATAGCCGGGCTGAGCTTCCCTCGAGGACGTTCTGCTTTGTCTTCACCGGCGCACGACCAGAGTCCCCTTCCCGGCGGTCTGCGGCCGATGGCGGGCGACACCAGTTATGAAGAACTTACCTGCCTCGGCTTAGACTATGGCTTGAGCAGCCTTGTTGCCACGGTCAAGATCAAGCGGCCGAGCGGGTACGATACTGGCCCCTGCTACAACGGGAGCTGGGAATACGTTGCCTTTTGGGCAGACTGGAACAATACGTGCAACTATACGTATCTCGGCACCGTGCCAATCAATGTCCATGACTTCGCGAATATCCCATCCGATGGATTAGCGTACACGGCCGTCTTGCCCGTTGACATGAACTCAGCGCGCAGCTTTTGTGACAAGACAAAGATTGCACGCGTTCGTGCGGCGCTCTCGTGGGAAACGCAACCGTCAGTACCACCCGCTCTGCCAGCGTACGGTAACTGGCTTGAGGTGCATGTTCAGCTCCAGTCATATGCAATTATTCCCCCTATTACGACCCCATCTATACAGATCATCGGGGACGTACCCATTCACTATATCGAAGTTGCTTCCAGCGGAATGACGGTGGTGGATGCCCGTTACACCGAAGGCCAGCCGACAGATCGTTCTGCTCATCGACAATGTCCCTTTGGTGGTCTGATCAAGATTAGGACACTGCTCACAGATAACCTACTTGGTTACTCGTATCGCCTTATGGCCCGTAGGGTTCCGCCTACCGACCCCGCAACTAGTCCCGGTGTACCCATCACGAACGAGATCGATGTGCTCGACCTCACAAAATTCCCGCCTGACCTGCCAACGACTGGATACCTCCCCGATAGCGAAGGTTACTTTGACTACCTCCCCCGAATAAATAACTTCTACGGTGACCTTGCCTTCTGGGCACCGGATGACGGCCTGTGGCAAATCCGATTAGAGATGGCAACCAAGAGCCTCCCTCACGTCAACAAAGCCAATACCCCCTGGTACAACATCTTCGTCAATAACGAGCGCCCTACGGGTGATGTCCTATTCACAACCGGGGGAGTCTGCGGCGAGCTCACTGTAGGCCAGACTTTGGAGGGTGTGTTCTTTGCTTCTGCCACCTACTTCGATCAATTTACCATTAGTATAACCCCCGATTTGATACCCCATCCGATAAATCCTGCTAGCGGGCAATCACCAGTTCCTTCGGTCGGCGGGAGCCCAGTGGCGCCATGGACATTAGATACGACGGACGGGACGGCCTGCGGCTTTGTTGTCCAGCTCCGCGTCTGGGCGCTTACCGTCTACAATAGTAATCCCTGGGATCCCCTCACGTGGGGTGTCGACCGAGGGTTCTGCCTGAGTGAACCTTGACAGGTTTCTCGGTTTGTTTTTCGGTCATTCTGTCACATGATGAATTTACATGTGGAGGAATGTTCGCAGGGAGGTACACTGCGAGGCATATGGCAAGCGAATAAGCAGGGCGCTGGAGAAATAGTGATTGGTATTTGCAGATTAACGATGTACGGAAACCTTTCAGATCTGGGTAGTTTAAAGTCGTACCAGCTAGCCAGCCCCTAGAGCCGATACGCAACCCGAGTAAAGCTTAAACAATTCTAGAACTCGTCACGAAATATGATTAACGTGGGTAGTCGGGTGTTTGACCATTTTTTGCGTTAGCTAGATTTGACGCATAGTCAATCGCATGAAATCCATCACAACTAACTGTAGCATGTCTAAAAATTCTACGTAGTTAGTTATTAATGATCTAAATTTTCCATAGGGCGCACCAGAAGTCCTTGATCTCCATAGGGTGTCTCATGGATCTCATAATCTCTCACACTACAGTTATGCCTTAAAGCTATCACCTAAACCCCTCAGGTATCACTATTATGTCTAGGCATTATACTTAACAATTAAAATGTCTTAGATAGCTGGAAAACCAGTTAACTTGTATATATACACTGAACTGTACTTTCTGGAAGATAGTATACAGTACTTCTCTTTCATAATGAAAAGTTTAAATTTAATCAATTATATGAAAGGTTTTTAGAGACTAAGAGATTATTATTAAATATTCATTATATGTGGTTTTGTGGTACTACATGCTTAGGTTCTGTAAAGTATAATAATTAATTTAAATCTCATTATAATATAGTTACTTACCTCTAGCTAATAGATTAATAAGAAAGTATTAAGTAACTTTCAGGAAAGAGATGTAGCTGAAACTAAAAGCTATGTTACTATTCTCTATAAAAGAAATAGTAATTAGCTTTATTATAAAAAGGCTGTTGCTATTACGACAGGCAGAAATGCTAAACCGACAGGGTCAATTTACTAGATCGACAGACTCATGATATAGTGCCTGGGTAAAGAAAAATTTTCTTATTAGTCGCCACATTGCCATGTCTCTTCTTTTCCTTACCATCTTTATCAATACTTTGTAATGATGAGCTTGTTACTACTCTCCGAAGCAGTTGACTACAGTAGCCGTGAAGCTTTAATGGAAGTATTGCAGTCCCATACACAATTCTATGGCTACTCGATTAGTACCTGTCGATACAACTCAAAAGATCAAGATTTATACCTCAAGTGCGACTGTGGAGAAGAGTATAAACCTCACTATAGGCTTGTAGCAGTAAATCGGCTTCAAGATACTGGAACAAGACTTGCAGACTGTTTCTTTTCTATGTGTGTTAACTGCAAAGAAGGAGTGTGGACAGTTAAAGTTCGGAACTCTGATTATAACCATGAAGTGATGTCCAGCAGCTTTAGCCATCCAATGTAGCGCCGTATACCCTCTAATGTTAAGGCTCAAGTAGAAGCAATATTAACATCTGGATCAAAGCTATGGGAAATTCTTACAGCCATCTATCAAACTACAAATTATACTCTAGTTGAGTATGACATCTACAATGCCCATAGAAATCTACGACTAAAGAATCTGGCTGGAAATAGTCCCATGGAGTCCCTAATTGCTACTCTAGAACATAACAGTTACAAATTTAACTACTAAACTAATTCTATTGGGCAGGTTATTTATTTATTCTTTGCACACTTTATAAGTATTGAACTCTTCCAGAAGTATCCCGACGTGCTTCTTATGGACTGTACATACCGGACAAATAAGTTCAAGATGTCTTTACTCAACATTGTGGGTACAATATGCCTTAACAAGAACTTTTATATCGCATTCTGCTTTCTTGTAAAGGAAGAAGAAAATGATTATACTTAAGCCTTACAAGAACTTAAAGAGCTTATAGCAGAGGGTATACAGGTAGCGGTTACTATTACAAATTGGGAAATGGCCTTAATCAACATATGCAAGCACGTTTTTCTACAGACAATCTGATTATTATATACATGGCATATTGAGAAAAATGTTTTGACCCATGCAGCAGAAGTTTTTGAAAAAGACAAAGCTTGGAATGGATTTATGAAAGCTTGGGCAAAAGTAATACAATCAACAACAGTAAAAGTATATGAGAATAACTGAAATACACTACAAGATATTTACGATACTATTGTACCTGGTTGTCAGGGCCAGCCCTAAAGTCAGCCTTTTTCAGATTGTTAAAACAGTGTGGACGACGTCGGGCCAAACGTCAAGCGCTATCGCAGTGATGTCATGAGGCTCAAGGATAAAGGTTAATAATATATAGAATCTTCACAATGCTATATGCGATGAATTGAATTCCAATGGCTTAAGAACGTCGATTTCTAGTGTAAAACTAATCACTACTTCTTGGAGAAGCAGCTTCGTGAATTTGCATATATGCGCCTCTCAGCGTGCTAACCGTATGCGGTGCGACAGCATACTGCCACCAAGCTGCAACCGCAGTCCTTGCTCCTTAAGGCTTCACGTTACAATGGTATTGTTCAGTACATCAAAGACACATGGTTAGTAGGCTGGAAACAGGCTATAGTATATGCTTATACTAATAAGCATTTACATTTGGGTAACTGGGTTACATCGCATGTTGAGGGAGCATATAATACTGTCAAGTCTTACTTACAATGTTCTATTAGAAACCTTAAAATGGTATACAACAATATTGGCTTGCTTCTTACAAATCAACATGCTATTTACGAAGCTGGAGCAGCTATGAATAAGTCCTAGGCACCACATACGGCCATGGATCCCCTATATGCACAGCTTCTAGGCTAGGTTTCGAACTACGTATTAGAGTAAATATGGAGGCAGAAACTTTTACTAGCTAGTCCAGATCTAGTTCCAGCATGCATAGGTACCTTTCGAAGCTCTATGAGTATGCCATGTGCTCACGACATTCAGGTTCAGCTTGCAAAAACAGGATTTCTAACCTTAGACGATGTTTATTTGCATTGGCACTTCTTGCTTTGAATACCGGAAGTTGCAGAACCACTTGTTCTAGAGCTTACTATAGTAGTAACATGTGGAAAACTAAGTAGAGGATGGGAAATGCCAGCTCGTCATCTCAATTGAGCAGCAAGAGCTCGTCAGATTAATGCAACACTTTGTCAGTCTTCTGCGTTTGAACTAATTAATCAACCATGTACTACAAGAGCTGGAAATACTAGCTAGATTGATTCTCCTTTTTTTTCTTATATATTTGGCATTTGTACTAGTTTTACATAACAATAAAAACCAAAAATAAAACCTCTTTAAGGCGAATAGAAAAGGCCCTGTCGATTTAGTATTTCATTTTGTCGATTTAGTATTTCTGCCTGTCATAATAGCGATGGCCTTAGGGAATGAAACAAATTTTAAGTGATACTATAATTTCTGGTATTCTAATACTTTTACTACATTTTTTTAAGTATATTCTATTAGATAATTATAGTAAACTCAGTATTACTAAAAATTTACTCTACTTCTGTTAATATACTAAGTGCAGCTAAAATGTCAAAGGTATAATATAAAACCTTGAAAGGTAAAAACTAAAACTATGATTTGACAATAATATACTATTATATAATATGCAGTTAGAGTACTAAGGAACATACAATTTCCTTTCTATTTATATATATATAATAGACTACTTCTGAGAGAAGCAATAATTAATTCTATCATTAAAAATTAATTTTATTGTATAAAGTAATATAAAGCCTTATATTTCTATAATCTTAATCTTAAAAGTCTTATAATATTATTGTAACTATACTTAGCATTTGGCCCAATATTATTTACACTGTTTTAGTAATTCAGAAAGTCTAGCTTTAAAGCTAGTTTTAACAAAAAACTATAAGAACTAGTAGAGAGTTCTTTGAAATATATAGAATTTATCATTAATATCAATTATTGGTCTCAATAATTTAACTTGCAAAGTACTCAGTTTATTTATTCTTTTTAACATATTGATTTCATCTGTACTTCCAGCTTAAAAGTATAGAGTTCTGATATTGAAAGCTGCTTATATACAATTTAGAAAATTCTTTAAGCTTATAGACATAGTACCTGTGTACCGAAATAGACCCATCAAGCAAGTTAATTTCCTATTAACCTCCTTAAAAACTTTTTTTAGGCTCCGCAAGCGAGAATTACCTTTGGCAAAACAACCATGCCACTGCCAAACCAGGAAAGTCACCTTGCTCTGGCGATCTGTAATGTCTAGAATGCCAGATTTAGCAGTATTGCTGCAGCTGCAAAGCATTAGACAGTATCACCTTCAACCTTAAAACACTGCCTTAAGGGTTGCCAATCTCGTTATATAGCCCACTAACCCCAGCAGAATATGTACCCGCCGGAAGAATAGGCCTTGATATCCTAGATACACCACTGGTCTGCCTAAGAGTTTTCTGTCCGACATGATATATTGTATCGCATAGCTCAACATATTCTTTTTTCCTGATTAGAGACTGGTTATCATAATTCAATGTCTACAACAATCCTAAGCCATAACTGGGTACTGCGCTTCATCAAACGGCATGACAACTTAGAGTCAATTATGGCCAAACCTTTAAAGCAATTTAGGTACAAAGCTTGCACTCTGGAAAACCTTGAAGCCTGGTTTCAAGTTTACCAACACATGCTGAATGAGTACTATCTGGAGACATGCAATATCTATAATATTGATGAGACAGGCTTCCAAATTAGTACAGCATCTAAGACTTATGTTATTATTGATAAGGATTAGGGAACTACAAGTTATCTTGGGGAAGGGGCTCAGGGCGAAGCTCTTATGGTGATTGAATGTGCTTTGGCAAACGGCTTGGCTATACCACCTTTTATCATCTTTAAGGGCAAAAATCTACAGAGTACCTGAATTTCAGCTTCAGTACCTAAGGACTGGATGGCAGTATCTCCTCCTAAAGAATAGACAAGCAATTCCCTTGGACTCAATTGACTTAGGCGGAACTTTGACCCAAGCACTAAGTCTAAGGCAAACAGAAAGTACAGGGTCTTAATTTTAAATGGGCATGGCAGCTATCTTACTGCCGACTTCGTTAACTACTGTTAGGAAGCTAAGATTATTTTGCTTTGTTTCCGCCTATACTTCATACATGATGTAGCTTCTGGATCTTTTGGTGTTCGTGCCACTTAAACACTACTTTCGCTGAGAGACTGATAATCACCTTAGACTTAGGGACATTTGTATTCTTAAGGCTGACTTCATGGATATCTGCGGCATATCACATTCTAAGGCTTTAACTAAGGCTAACATTCATAACAGCTTTTGTAAAACTGATTTAGTTCTATTTAATCTGGCAATTGTCATTTAGAAATTACCTATCTGACAAACTACTCCTCCTTATCCAGTATCATTCAATATCCACCTTATGCCTTATAACCCTAAGACTTTATTGGAAGCTATTGAAGCATCTAAAGCTTTACTCCAAGGCCTTAAAACCCAGAGTTTGGAGCTCGAATTGATTTCCGGCAAAATCAACAAAGCAGCTTCTACAGTCTCTGCCAACCGAGCTATTCTCTTCTTTGATAATGATGATATGTAAGTTCACAATCAGCAGAAAGATAAGAAAGCTAGTAGGAAGCAGAAGAGGATCAACAGGAATGGTGGAGTTACAATTGAGGTGATTGACGAAGAGCTTACTCTGGTAGTGGTACCCCCTCCTAAAAGAATAGCCCAAGTCACTCGAGCCCGAAAAAAGCCTAAGACTCCTACACCAGAACCTAGTAGTAAGGAGGACTTTTATAAGTATAAGGGGACAAGCTTAGAGGATGAGATTAGCTGTTATATTGTATTTGTGCTAGTTGATACTTTGTAAATAAAATTCCACTTGTTAGTTGGGTACCACTCACTACACAAGTACTACATCTAATTGTCTTAAGAATTTTGAACTGTATTTGTAATTACTGCTATTCAGTCAAGACACTCTAACTAAGCCATTTCAAAGTATATGATTTTTATAAATAAATATAAAATTACTGCAGTATATAGTACTAAGTCAAACTTAGTAAGTATATAATACTTATTAAATTCTTCCAAGTTAAGTTGAGACTCTAGAAGAGGTAAATGGTACTACTAGAGTAAAATTTTTTGCAGGTTTCAAGATGCTTTAGTAAGGTATTGAATGCTAGAAAAATATTATAAAGAAAATCATTACCTTTATTTCTTTTTAGCTTCAAGATTAGCTGATAGGGAGGTTCTAAAATAACTATCATATTCTGAAGCTTTCTCCAGTTATTAACTCAAAGCTTATTATTTAATCTATTGTTTTTATGCTATAATATAAAAAATTTAATGATTATTTATATCTATAAACCTTATTTAATAGTACAATAGTTTCTATTTTACCTTATAATACTACTTAACATGAGTAAGAAAACAATATTATTTATCAAACTGTAACTATCTTCCAAAAAATAGGGAAAGATAAGTATCATGGGCTAGCGACTCTTCCCATACTTCTTATAAAGCCCCTTTATAATTCCCGTCACATTGTCCCTATTCTCAGCCTTGTATAGTGTATGGGAATTTAGATAATGATACCTGTCATCCTTGTTGGCAAAGTCTCTACCCACCCTGAAATCTACAAGGCATGAACTATGCATATAACTGATACAACTCCACTCTATCCTCATACTCCTCCTTAGGCTCCGCCGTTGGCACTAGTTGATGGTATTCATCAAAGAATTTGGCTGAGAACCCACAAAAAATTTTCATAATCCCGATCTCATACTCGGAATAAGCATAGCATAAACTCGGATCTTAGGTTTATCTTGATATTTAAGTATGTAGTAGGGTATTTTTGAGGTGACTGTGGGACAATTATATTGGTCCCGTATACTAAGATAGTAAAATGGTCCTGCTACAATTATATTAAAAGATATTTTAGGATATAATTCTTAGTATAAAGCTCTATTACTAAACTAATAAAACATTCAGTGAAGAGGGAAGGAAAGACACTTTCTCTGAGATCTTAATATAGTATTTATAGCTGCCTCTTTACTAATCTCTTATTCGCCTGCCAATAGGCGACTTATAGTATTTGATGTACACTTTTCTTAGTATAACTTACACATGACTTATATTAAGTTCAATAATAAAACCTTAATCACCACGACTTATAACCCTTTATCCATACCCAAGCTGCTCACTATACCTGGCTGACATATCTTTCAGCTACCAAGTGTCCTTTAGCTCTCCTGGTCCTGTCTCCACAACCAACAGTTCCAGGTCTACAAGTCGTAAAAGCTCTTGTTAGTCAATTATTCTCTAGCTAAATCGCTTGATAATCATGTGACTGGCTGTCACAGACAACCTGAGCCTTATTAGGAATGCCATGGACACGAGAGTGGCGCTGGAATCATTGGATCGGATCACAAGCCTATGGGATATGGACAGCACGAACGGCTCGGCAAGAATGAACCAAATACGAGGACAGGTGGCACTTGCCATGGGGACGTGGGGGCCAGAACAAGGATTTGCGCAATCAGCACCCTTGGCGCTGAGAGCGCAACCCACGGCAGCTCAGTAAATTACCCATACCCTTGTCAAGGCAACGACCTCAGCTAGTCACAGTACTACCAAGGAGTCTAATCAGGAAGCGACCAGCTAATAGGAACTACCACGACCTATGAGTGAGGAACTGTTAGTTGTGGGCGACAGACCAGGAGAGCTGAGAAACACTTGGCAGCTAAAGAACACGTTAGCCAGGTGTAGTGGGCAGCTCAGGTATAGATGGAGAGTATAAGTCATGATGACTCGGGTTTCATTAGTGGACTCGGCATGAGTCAGATATGAGCCACGCCGAGGAAAAAGCATCCCAAATGGTATGAGTCGCCCATTGGCAGGTGGCCAAGAAATCAGTGAAGAGGCAGCTATAAATATAGTGTTGGAATCTCAGGGAAAGCGTTTTCCCTTTCCTCTTCACTGAAAGTCTTGTTAGTTTAGCAATATAAGCTTCGTACTAAGAATCATCACTTAAGATATCTTTTGATATAAGTTGCAGTAGGACTGTTTTGCTATCCCAGTAAACAAGACTAACATAATTGTCTCACGATCACCCAGAGAACGCCACACCGTATACCTGAACATCAAGACAAACTAGAAGGCAAGACCTCATCGGAGTCAGATTGTCATACTGGCTGAGGTTATTATCTTGACTAGGGTATAGGTGATTTACTAAGTTTGCCACAAATTACACTCTTAGCACTAAAAATGCTGATTACGCAAACCTTACTTTGGTATTTACTTATCTTTGGCAAGTGCCATTTATCCTCATATTCAGTTTATCCTTGCTAAACTATATGTGCTGTCTTTAGTTCTATGGAACCATAATCTGATCTTATGATAGTAATGCCACTTCTGTATTCGTAGCATTTCTAGTAAGGCTCAAGATATTTATGACATATATCTAGAAACTATATTAGCCACTGTATAAATAATAACATTATTCTTTTAGTAATTTCTCCACATTCATTATACTAAAACTTAGCTATTAGATGTTACAATTTTTAATTCACTGAAGCAAGTATTTGCTAGAAAGGTTAATAAGTTAACATGAACAAGAATTCATTGCATTCAGAAAACTGAATAGGTAGAATTATACTAACTAGCTAGAATTAAAGCTATTTGGTATTCTAATATTCTAGCAGCTTAGTCTAGTACTGGGCTAGATTCTTTTAATTCTCAGTAAGTACTTAAGCCTATTCCCACACTATTTATACCTTTGACACCAGAATTACAATCTACAATAATAGAGGGCTCCTTAGATATTTCGCTCTTGACCAGTTCACTACCCGAAGGAACGACTTTGCGTACCTCCAATGCCATTTTAAATATGTAAGTTATGTTGTATAATCGACTAAGTACAAAAGCGAAAGCTAGGTAAGGAACAACTGTATTTGAAAGCGACAACTAACTAATTCTACATAGGGTTTTACCTGGCCTTATGTATTGATGCCAGTGTTACTCGGGCCCCCGGAAGCATTGTTGAGGATGTCCGGATAATAAACTTCCGGGCATGATTATGCCTGGATATGACTGATTCCGATAGCAGTACTGCTTCCGAACAATGCGCAGGCACCAATCACAACAAGTCAGTAGCTTACAGCCTTTAACTGAACCGACTTGGAGATATATCTCACGGCTGGCTGAAACAGCAGAACGGCTTGAGGCTGAAAATTCCATTCTTCGCAAGGAAAAGGCTGGTAAGGATACAGTCCTTCAAAAGCGACAGGTTATCAAGACCGGAAAGCAAGTTATTTTGAAAGGAGTAGTGTAGTTAGTACAGCTACTATCCGGGATAAGGTGGTAGATGCAGAGGCCGAAACTCTTATGAGAGCGCAAAACAAGGGCAAAAAGAAAGCCTCGACAATCATCATTGACTCTAGCGGTGGTGAAGATGAGGACATGGAAGAGTCCGATGAGTTTTCGGAGTAGTTAGACGATGTGGGGGAGTGTATCGCTATCGCGCAATTGTAGATAGAAAAATGTATCATTACGCCACTTTTATTGTTACGCCACCCCCCACTTAATATCCTTAAGCCTAAGCTACTCTTGCCTATTGTACTACTGCCAAATATCCACACGATACGCTTCGGTTTTTCCAGCGCAGGCGGTTATTCCTGGCGCCCTTACGATCCAGCAAGATATAAAGGGAGATCCAGCGTTAGGAGCCTGGCCTAAACTTTGCCCTTGTTGAGGCTCCAGTGTGCGACACACTTTTGCAGCTCCCTGCAGCACTAGGAAATTTCGTATACACCTGCGGCAATACTAGCGGTGGAGAAGCCACCGCCGAAGCAGGCGGGCTAGCCTCTGCACTGCGAATTCAGGCTAGATCGCTAAAGAAAATCGGTATCAGGGGTTGCCATTACGACCGACTTGAAGTGGAGCACCCAGTCAGGAGTTTACGACACTTTACGGTGCTTGAGGAGCTGAGCATACTGATTGCATTATTGCTAGGGCCGCACGCTGCGCTCCATAGAACGTTGCTGCACAGACTCATAGATACAGTGCGGCCAATAGTTGTGGGCTGTTTCGGGTTGTGGGCCGGAATTCTTCTATTAAACTAAACTGCGCCTCCAACTACAATACAAGAGTTTACATCGCTG